>CABEEJ010004373.1:29468-65513 GCA_901482245.1 Timema douglasi
GGCGCCCTCACCTTGTCTAAGCCAGTGGTACAATGAGTGTCGCTTCAACCCACATTAGCCTTTTTATAGTAAAAAACAGTCCTAACGTATTCTCAAAAGAGGGGGAAGGAGGGTAGATACATAGAACAAAAGGAAGGCAGACGACTAGCGTTCTGGAAGCTTAGCGGACATTCGAGCGCTTTCTCAGAGATTATAGAACATCCTCGGGCCGGAACAGGAAATACCCTTGTTCAAGTTGAGTTTTAGTTTCATATTGGCCGAGCATCGATGACGAGCGAGTTGTTGACTAGGGCCTCGCTTCAGTCTAACTTGTTCAAGCTGCGGGAGTGGACGTCTTGATGATGTGTGTGTCAGCGTCCCATCTGACGGAGAGGAGGTACGCCAAACTTAGTGAGTGATGAAGCTCCATATTACAGGGTGGTTGGTATTAGATGTTGTTGGCATTTGGAACATCGTTACACCATTTACGACAGTTAGTTAACTAGTTTGGTGAAAGCGTTCTTTCCACGGACGGGAAGGTATTATTTTGTAAATTGTGCAAGTCGACAGTTTCAGCAGAAAAAAGGTTTTCTCTTACTCAGCATATTGGTCTTGATAAACACAAAATTGCTTTAAAACGGGCAGCAAAAAAAACACACAAAAAAAACAAACTAAAAGATTGCTGTTCCAAAGTGCTTCAAACTCTAAAACCAAGTCATCTCCTTTTAATCAAGTGTTGTGCGAAGTATTGTTGATAGCTAATATTCCACTCGGGAAATTAAATCATCCTAAATTTCACGTTTTTTTAGAAAGACACACGAATAATTCTATACCAGATGAATCTATTCTGCGTAAAAGATGCGTGAGCTTGAGCTATAAGAGAACTCTATATAAAATACGAAGCAGTGTTGGTGGAAAAAAAATCTGGGTATCAATTGATGAGACAATAGATGTAGAAGGCCGCTATGTAGGTGACGTAGTTATTGAAACTCTTGAACTTAATACTGTTGTTCAAACATTTCTCTTGAATACAGAAATATTGGATAAAGCCAACCACTCCACAAACAGCAAGTTGTTTGATAAATCAATGTGTCTGCTTTGGCCTGACGATATTAACCACGATGGTGTTCTTCTTTTTGTAAGTGATGAAGCACCGTATATGGTCAAAGCAGCAACTGTAATTAAAACATTATATTCTAAAATGATTCACGTAACATGTGTCGCTCATGCAGTTCATAGAGTTACTGAAGAGGTGAGAAAGAATTTTGAAAATGTTGACCAACTAGTGTCAAACATTAAGAAAGTATTCTTGAAAGTGCCATCTAGAGTACTTGATTCCAAGACGGTGGCACCTGATGTACCCTTACCACCTCAGCCAATAATTACACAGAGGTGCACATGGATTCATGCGTGTTTCTATTATTGTGACAATATTTGTGTTTTTAAAACAGCCGTGAACAGATTTGACAGTGAAGAGGTTGTATCTGTAAATATTGCGCAAGATATGCTCTCAGATTGAAAAATTGAGGGAAACTTGGCGTACATCAAGGGTAGTTTCAGTATTTTGACCGTAACCATAACAAACTTAGAAAAGAAAGGTGTGTCATTGTCTGACGCTAATACTCTTATCACAACACTACAGGATAACCTCAAGAAAGCTTCATACAAAATTGAATAAGCAGTGTTTGCAAAACTTCGGAATGTGTTGATAAAGAATTCGGAACTTAAAACAGTGTGTAAAATTGCTGACATAATCACTGGTAAAATTGACTGTTTAGAAGACATTCTATACTTCAAGTATGCTCCAATAACATCCGTGGATATAGAACACAGCTTCTGCGGGTACAAAAACCTCTTGGCCGATAATCTCCGATCATTCACCCCTGAGAATCTGAAGATGAACTTAGTTGTGCATTGCAATGCAGAAAAAGGTAAATCTAAGATGTATGTACTTTTTATCTCTATATCATTCTCACATGCACACAAATGTTCTGCCTATTTTATTATTTTTAGTGGGAAGATTGGTTATACAATTTTTATTAATTTATTTCTCCTTTTGCAGGATTCCCCCATTACCATATTCGGACAAGAATAACAACAATAATGGGATTTTAAATGTTTTATTAATTTTTAAGAGCATATTTTGTATTTTTTAGGATAAAAAAAATCGAATTTTTAAGTGAATCTTTTTTTGTTTTTAAGGGCATTTTTCTTAATTTTGAGAGCATTAATACAATATTTTTAAATGCATTTTTTGTTTTTTTTAAGGGCATCAACTTCCGGGCCCTGGTCATAACACCAAATGTTTCATGCATACAATTTTCTTAAATATTCTTATAATTTTTTAGATCACACTTAAATATGTTAATACCCGCCTCGGTGACGTAGTTGGCTAACGCGCTTGTCGTGTTGAGCTTGACTGCAGAGGACGGGGAGATCGAGGTTCGAATCTCGGTCGGGTGAACTGGGGGTGGTTTTTCCTAAATGGTTTTCCACTCTCCCTCCACGCAAATGCGGGTTCACTTCCTCTAATTCAACCTTCCCAATTCCTAATCCATTAGCATAATTAGTACTTAAAGCGTATAACCCGAACGGGTAGTAAGACGCGGTGCTAAATAAAGTATGTTAATATTTTAAATGTTTCGTGAGCGTGTTTGCCGATTGAGTTTAGGGTCCCGGGTTAGATTTCCAGCATTGCCAAAAAAAAAATCATTGGGTAAATGTGGGTCTCCCCTTTCACAGTGATAAATTAACGGCATGGGGCTGGGGGTTGAGTTTATTTTAGATTTAAGTTTGTTATTAAGTCTTGTGTTGATATAATCAATCGGTTCAGAAAGTACACGTTAAATACCTCAAATGCATGAATGAATTACTGAAGTTTTAAATATTACACAAATTTACTTAATCCATTTCAATAATATATAAATTTCTATAATAATTTATTGAGAGTTATATTTCCTTAATACTATTTATAAATGATGTTTAACTTGACCGGAACTATCCCATGAAATGCGTGCTCTGAAAACAAGTTCCCGAATGGATTACATAAGAAGCCGTTTCAAGGTGAATGCATCAAGAACTAGCCGGCTGAAAGATTAAAAGTCTGATATAGCTGGGTATGACAGCCACGTGTCCTGTGACACAGTTTAGTTAACCTTGAATTTTAAAGGGATTTTGGTTGGTTTTTATTTTAGCACCCCTTCTTACTGCCCGTTCGAGCTATACGCATATCTACTAATTACGCTAATCTGTTAGATTAGAGATTAAGATGGTTGAATTTAGAGGAAACGTACCCACGTTTGCGTTGAGGGAGAGTGTAAAACCTTTAAGGGGAAACCACCCTCAGTACATTATTATTATTATTATTATTATTATTATTATTATTAGCACCGCGTCTTACTAACCGTTCGGGTTATACGCACTTACGCTAATGTGTAGTGCTAGGGTGATTGTGAGATGAAATGGAGGGCCTACAGTTTAACGTGGAATCCGAACCATGGTGGAGGCCTGGCATTCCTCACATTCACAAGATGTCTTGTCAGAGGTGAAGGAAGGATTTGGTTATCAGATAAATCTGTGCCGGGACCGAGGATTGAACCTCGGCCGCCAGCACAGAAGTCTGACACCTTACCCCTAGACCACCAGGTCACCCCCCTCAGTACACCCAACCAGGTTTCGATCCCCGATCCCCCCGCGATTGTTAGTCCTAGTCCATTCCAAGAGTGTCGCCTTGGACTATACTGCCACTGAAGGGGGCCTATTGGTTTATTTGAAGCGCACTATATGAAAGCTCGGGTCTTATAAACACATGACTTGCATACTATCACCTTAGTTAAAGGTTTATGTTGGTGTAGGAAAAGAATTCTGTTTTCTTTCACTAATGTTTAGTTATTTATTAATTATAAAACTGGTGATTATTCGGTACGCTGACAAAACTTCCTGGCAGATCAATAAGAAATACCTTAATCCCCATACACACACTGTTATTTTATTATACTTAATTGAGCAGAGAAACTTCTATTGAAAATGGAATGACGCCTCTTACAAAACCACTAGTACAATAACATATATATACTCCATTCACGGTAGGAATTACTCTCTGAAAGGTATTTTTTCCTACCAATATCCTACTATATAATAAATTTCTGGTAGGGAAAAAGGCCTTTCAGAAAACAATTCCTACGCTGAACAGACTTTACTAAAACTACGACAGGTGTACATTATTAAGTTAACTGGCTTCGAGTGCAGTTGTTACCAACTAAGTACGAATTTAGAAATTGTAAAAGGGAGGGCACATATATTATTTGTTGAATGGAAAAACATTTGCGTGCGCTGGTAGGCATATTTTTCCTTAACACTAGTCCTTCTTGCCAATCGCCTTGCCCAGTGCCCAGTGCTCACCCCTACCACCTCCCCTCCCCTTGCCCACACTTCAATTAGTCTAAAATAATCAAATATTACACCTAAATGGGAGGTAGGGGAGGGAACGTGCTTCCTGTGCCCCCTTAAATTCGCGCTTGTTACCAACCAAAGTAAAAATACTTTTAGAAAATGTTATGTTAGTTAAGTCTCACAAAGCAAATATACCCTATAAAATGAATACTTTTGAAAATAAAGATTTAAAAAAAATTACGCTTAATGAGATATTTGTTTATTTATTACCTAAAGCTTTTACGGGCACTTAATACGGGTAAAGTTATTAGCATTGCCTGTATATTGATGATATATATTTTTTTTAAGTTTGTCACATAAAAATATTGCTCATGAGTACGTGCTTACAAATGTAAAATGCTTGCATTCTGCTAAATATAACATTGGTTTACAAATTTATGCTTTTAGAAGTAATAGCTGCCCGCTCCCAACGCAACCTTTTACAGCTTAGTTACAGTGTTTCAGCAAGAATGCGTATTTTACAACCAAACAAGCAAAGAGTATACAAAGTTCATTGACAGCATTGTTTGTGTGTTGAAAAAATTATATTTGACTTATAAAATATTGATAGTTAAAAAAAATATATTTTCAACATGAATGCCCTAAAATGACTTAAAAAATGCCCAAAGACGATTCAAAATTTACCTATGAAATATACATATCTACAACAAGAGGATCATTATATGTGATCAACCAAAAAAAGATTACACGACATCCAAATTTGGGTCCTGTATATAAATGTTTGCGTAATGAGATTTTGGTAAAATTATTGTATCGAATTTTCAATTAATTTCAAATAGTAAATACATTTTAGACTTATGCACCAATCACCTGCCCCCCCTTCAGATTCTCCAAGTGAGATTTGAACAAAGGGCGACTAGAAGTGAAAGATCAGGGTTTAAGCACGCTTTGTAAATACTTTCTAACGTGTTAATTTACGCAAGTCCTTAGTCATCGTTTGTATGGAAAATCTTCGCCACTTAACCGAAAGTTTCACAATTCGATACTAGATTAGCCACAATATAAGACTGCCACCCCCCACTCCCCTTATAGAGGGTATATTGTATAGATATACGTAAAATATTTTTTGTACTTATTATTTGTCAGTAATATTATTGACAATGTAAGAATCATCGTGGCATTTTAAAAGAATGAGTATGATCATATTTCATTTTATTTATTTTTTGTCATCGCGTCTTATTACACTGGCTATCATCTCTGTTATTATTAGCACCGCGTCTTACTACCCGTTCGGGTTATACGCACTTACGCTAATGTGTAATGGTAGGGTGATTGTGAGATGAAATGAAGGACCTACAGTTTAACGTGGAATCCGAACCACGGTGGAGACCTGGCATTCCTCACATTCACAAGATGTCTTGTTATCTTCTCTGAGGTAACTAACTGCATGGCTGCTATCGGGAAACCGTGTGTGTTTTGGGGTTAAGCCTCCCTTAACTATAAGACAAGTTTTGAAAAGCTGTTAATGTTGCCAGTAATTCCTTCCTATCCCAGCACACTACATTCCGACATAGCTGAAATGTAGGAGATCTAGCAACAGTTATCCGAGAGAGATCAAAGATAAATCTTTTCTTCATAAGAACTGCAGTTCCCCCATAGGTGATATTGGGTGTACCTGTTTGATTATAATTGTAAGCAGCTTCTGTGGCCACATAGTCTAAGGAAGTCCTGGTCAACCCAAATTGTTTCGCGGACCACCTTGAGGAACTACAATTATCTTACGCGGGCAGATCACACATAAATTAAAAAAGTATTAAAAAATTAAATGTTTGTAAATTATATTTATTAAATATTTAGTAAGAGGGAAATATAATTATGTATAGTAAGAAATCAGTTATTAAAAATAATAAAATAAATATAAAAACATTTATAGCCTGTTATTAAATGGTGAGTTAAAGCAAAATAAAATAAAATAATGATATATATATATATATATATAAATGAATTTATTTTTAATAAATAATTAGAAAACCTAATTTTATTTTTTGTAACTTAAAATATCTAAAGTGTCTGCTGGAAGTATTGATGAAAATACACAGGAGTCAGAAAAAATAAAAAATAATCCGAGGAAAAACGCGATATCATTCCGACTTTTAGGATTTTTTTTAACGCCCACTAAAATCACTATAACTTTTAAAATACTGTGTTAATGTTTGTATGTAAATTAGCTGAAACCAGGAACATAACCCTGATTTTAAGTGAGGGCAAAAATAGACTATGACCCAGGTCCTTCACAAACTGTTGCAAAAAATTATCTTTTGGCACTATAAATTTCATTCTTGGTGAGAAATTTAAAAAAAAGTATAATACTTACTGTACTATTTTTTTTTATTTCTGACAAAATATTACTTACTTTAATAGCATGAATGGCAAAAAATACCAAAAAAACAGATACGGGAAGGTAAATAAAATTGTTTGTTTGTTTTCACTTGAGAAAAATCTTACCTCTGACAGTGAAAATATATTTTCACTCTCTAGTTTGTCCTGACACTGACCATACTCAAGTTTTAATAGAAACTAACTAAACTCGCCGTACCCAATATGTTACACTTACTAACGAAATATGCTATCATTAAATATATTTGTAGGCATAGCACAATAATATTTTACTAAATCAAAAATGCCTAGCAAAAATTCTCTTTGGGCTAAAAATATATCAAATAAACAACACCTCTATAATTATAGTAGTCTAGTGAATCTAGTGGCAACATATGGAACTATAAATCTAATTTATTTTGATAACAATATTTACTTATTTGAATAATATAATTAAAATTTTGAGTTAGTTTTGTATGGAAAAAAATATGTTAGCATGTTGAAAATAATTGTTTTCGTTTAGTGTTGGGACCTCCAATTTTTTACGAGCTTCCACATTTCAAAATCATTCCCTGCCAGGAAGGAACACTTCAAGGTAACCAATGGCCTCTAGCTGCAATTAAAGTGAGGAGTATTCCTCTACTCTCTACGAAGTCTTGGCTATCCCAAACACTTTTCCTCCTCCCAAATAAAATAAACACACAAAGTAAAAGTAGTATTAAGCTTTAATTTTAATAGAAAAAAAAACCTTGCATTTGTGGGCACGTGGACGCGTCAGGAATGGTTTGCCAGTGACAGAGAGATCGGTGTTCTTATACCAGCGTGATAGGTATACTGAGGTTGTTTACTATAAATAATATTCGCACCTCTCCCTTCTCACACATGTGAGTACATTTTCTGTAATTTTTACCTTCCTCATAGTCCAGATGGATTTAAATAAATGGTGTACAAACATAATCCAAATTACTCAAAATATGTAAATGATTAAAAACATTTTGTTTGGCTCAATAGAATCAAATATGTTATCGACCCATAAAGCTATAGTTAGTCCACCAATTATTATAAATAGTTCACAAAGACCCGCTTCAGTGGCAAATGGTATAAGGCGTCACTCTAATTTTAATCAGGCCCGCTGAAGACGGAGAGATCGGAGTCAAATTCCTGTCGGGTATACTGAGTGTGGTTTTTCTTAAATGGTTTCTACTTTCCTTCCACGCAAATGGTGGTATATTATCTCTAAAATGCTACCTTACTAATCCCTACCCCCTTAGAGTAATCATCATAAATGTGTATAACCTGAACAGATAGTATGACACGGCGATAAAAAGTTTATAAAGTAATTTATGTATTCATACGCCATTGGAGTGTTCTGAAGCTATCAACTTTTACAGATAGCATACAAACAGGGGTAATTTTTGTATTTATTATCTGCTACACAGTAACTTTGTATATTCTTTAAAAGTTTCTTCAAAGCTAATCAAATTATTCTACCAGAAAAATTTAGAATTTGGTTTGTGAGGTTCTAAACAAATACATGTTAAGGAATCTAATACTTAATCACCTTCATCGGATGGCACAGTAATAAACGTCTAGGTCATCTATTTTGGTTTGCCGGTGATGAGGAGTTCTGAGCTCGAATCCCGGCTGGGTGTACTGAAAGCACTTTTTCACAGATAGTTTCCCACGCTCCATCCACGCAATTAATACGGACTAAATTCGGGTAGACTGTGCGTGTTTAAAAAAAAATTACTTTGATCATCATGGTTAAAACTTTGAACACCTTCGCTCCGTGACTATAAATTTCTTCAACGAAAAAATGCTCCATCCGGTTTCTTCATTTCATTTACCATCCAAGAGAAAGGACGGTTAGAGGATTGAATACTCTTATTTGGCACGTAAATAAAGTTGTGGCTATGGATAATACGAGAGAAACCCACAGAATTTAATTTGAGCTCAAAACGTCCAATAAATCTGTATGATTGCCGTTGCTTGTTTAGTAAACAGTTGTCTTGATAGGATATCATGTACACCTAAAGCTCAGAAGACTCTTAATAGGATACCATAGACGCGTAAAGCTAAAGAAGACTCTTAATAATAAGTTCCCATAGAGGTTGATATCACCATGTTAAGAAAATTAAATTTCATTTGTACCAAAGAAAAATTATATTTATTTTGGCCAAAACAATGTTTTGCCATAAAAACTTAAAAACACTCACCTTTTCTCGCATCCGTTACACACCCACCTTAGCGCGTATGAAAAGTGATAGTCCGTTAAAACAGTTGGTACATCAGTTCAGAAACTCCCCCTTAAAAAATAGCAGACTTATTTTAAGGTCACGTGAGTGTGTCAGTACGAAAGAAGAAGCGACCACCGCGTGCGCAGTTTGCGACCAGGCCTGGTGAAAGCGGAAAACTGTAAAAAAGAAGAAGAAGAAACCTGGGTAACATGGGCCACTTTCCCCCACCTTCCCCTGTTATTATCATCCAGGTCACAAGCCCCTCTAACCCCTTCCCACTCATTGCTTTCCTCCCACCCCACAACACCGCTACCTATTCCGATCTCACTCGGAGGTTATAAACGATCGAAAGATCTTACCTACGGCCAATGATCTGAACATAAGGTGCACGGAGCTTAGCAGTCTCACGGATCACCCATACGAAGGTAAGGAAACTGATCTTGGCATGTTTGGTAACAATTTTGTTTTGTTTCAAAGTCGGGATAATGGGAACGCGAGAAAAGGCCAATGTTTTTGTAGTTTTTATAGAAAGGCCTTTTTTTTGGTCAAAATAAATAAAATATTGCTCTAGTAAAAACGTGTAATTTAATTTTCTTCCCATGGTGATTTCAAAAGTTCTTTAATATCTTTCATGAGCATTGCAGCATTAAATGACAAACTTTTTAAATTAAAAGAAATAGCTGTCATTAAATTACAGGACACCCTTGAGAGATATTCAAGAACTGTTGTTATCATCATGTGAAGAAATTTATAATCTATGTTTCTACTGGATAAATATTTTGAACAACATTTGTTTTGATATAAAAACTGCAAAAACATTTACCTTTTCTTGCGTCCCCTACATCCACATCTTTAATAGAGTCAATATTAGGCCGTCGTCCAATCCCGTTCATTTGAACTTGAACCGCTTGCTATCTGATAAACTGGGAGATTGGTTGAAAACATTAAACGTCATTCATCGAGTCTGGTTTGTCGGTGACGGTAGGTTAAGGCTTAAATCTTTGCAGGGTGTAATGAGGGTGTTTTTTCTCTAAACAATTTTCCAAACTCCCGCCACATAAACAGAATACGTTTCACATACATTTTATCTTTGATAAGCGTAATGGGGGAAGGATGAGAAAGGTGATTTTTGTTCCCTAGGAGATTTACCAGTCACTGAAAGGGTTTGGAAAACACCTAACTTTAAAATCGAGATAGAATTGAAAATAACATGTCATAATTTTAAGAAAAAATTAGGAAGCGTTTAGGATAAATACGGAAATAGTATTTAAAACAACAGTACATTAATGTTAAGAGCTGCTGAATACAGGGAGAAAGGGCTTCAAATCCCAATTGGGTGTGCTGAGGGTAGTCTTTTTCTAAATTGTTTTTCACTCACTCTCTCTCAGCGCAAGTGTTGGTAAAATTACTCTTAAGTTCAACCTTTATTATCACTAGCTTATAAGCTTAATTAGTATATATGCGTGTAATATGAATAGTTAGTAAGACGCAGTGGGATTTTTTTTATTAAGAGGAATTTGAAAATCAAGTAGCATTATTGAGGAACGAAGAGCATTGAATTTACTACAACTTTAATATTTAAAAAGGTTGAAAAATCGTTTATGGTAAATATAAAGAAAGGTTTAAAAATCACATTAAATGAATATGAAAGAGCGATTGGAAAGAACATAGAATTAATCTTTATATAGTTTTGGAAACACATGGCAATGATATTAGTAAATGACCAGGAATCACACTGTGGGTACAAAATAAAATCATCGATTCCAAGAAGAGAGAACGTCTGTGTGATGCACAGTACCATTTATTCATTTAATTAATTTTAAAATTAAATTCAATATAAAACAACATACTTTTGTTACGAAAAACCATAAGAGAACGTTGATACAAATCTTGTTTACGCTCACTCTAATAATTTATCAACAATTATGTGTCCATAGCTAAATAGAAAGATCAACCACCAATTAAAGGATACGTATTTGAATCTAAATGGCATTAATTAAAATATTTATTTTAGATACAGGTTCTTCCTTCTCTTTAAATAGTAAATATTAAATCACTATGGTTAGATGAGTAGTAATTATCTGTCTTGTCTTAGGTTAATTCAGGTTGTAAGTCGTGTATTGATATAATGTGTATGTTTAGAAAGTCAGCTATACGTGCCTCATTAATATATATTTTATCATTACAAAATCACCATGTAAAAGGACCCTTTAATATTTAAGTTGATTAATAAATACACGGAAATTGTTTTTCATGTTAAATAAGAATATATTTTTATCTTTAAAAATACAAATAATGAAGGGGAGTTTAAAAATAACGGATTTTTTTTAAATGTCTTAAATAATGTTGTTTAAAATGTTTGTATGACGAGTGCTCATCGTGATCAACACGATGATATGTTGGGGTTTTTTTAGTAAAAGTTACTTAAAAGCCTTCTTTAAATATAAAAAATGACATTTGGACACGGGAATCAAACCAAGGACATTTATTTTAGTACGGCAATGATCTTACCCCTGAGATATTCAGGAGTCGTCCCGTCTACAGGGTCATTATTCACACATAAATTAAGGCAGGTCTCCAAGTGTCATTTTTTCAATTTTAAAATGTTTATTTTTAGATCAGATATAACCGTTCTTAACAAATATGGTAGCTGGGCTATTTAATATATTACCTAATGGTAGTTTATTGAAAATTTATCCTTGAAATTTTTTTTCCAAGCTATATTACACTATATGAGAAAATTTGTTTGATTGTGTCGTATCATTTACTGCTATTCTTTACCCCATATTTTTGCTATTACCGCGTTTTACTAATTGTTCAAATTCTACGCATACATGATAATTATTATAATTGGGTAGGGATGAGGAAGGAACCATAATAAAGGTAGTATACCCATATTTGCGGGGAATAATAATGAAAAGCCATTGATGAAAAATCATTCTCATTAGACTCGGCCGGGATTCGAACCTCAATCTCCCCGTCATAAGCGGCCAGTCAAACACAATAGTGACGGCTTGGCTTAGACCATTCGGCCACTGAAGCGGGCTGCCACACATTTGAATGTCTTAAAGTAGTGGTTCCCAACCCTATGACCGCGGGTGCCATGGCACCCACCGAGCCTTTTGCGTCTGCCCGCCAATTTTTGACCACAGCTAGAAAGTTCTTGACTAATAATTTTAATCTGTCCCTTTTACCCCAAAAATCAGGTTTGTGCTTATCTCCAGGTATGCTGTTCTCAAGAAGTTTCCAATCTCACCCTCTCATTCCTCTTTCCTTGCCTGCTCAATTTAAAAGTGTACTTTATTACTCGGAACTATCACTATACTCATTAATACCATACTAATACTGCTATTTCCTTTGTAAATACCTTGGCATGGGTCTACCCAGCTTTGTCACCTGAATAAACACAGAATAAATATATATTTTAAAAATGTACCCAAGCACCAAAATGGTGGTGAGTAGTTAAATTATTTCCTTGTGTATTTATTTTGGTCTTTTTAAAACTGTAAATAAAGCAGTATTTATTTATTTATTGACATTGACTTTTGGTTTGGTAAAAATTGTTTCAATTGTTTAGATTCGCGTTATTTTATCTGCGAATTTAAGATATTTTTTTGAAATTTTAAACTCACAATTTTTTAAAATAATTTGTATTTTTGTGTGTGTGCTATTTGCATTATGAATTATGTTCGGCTATAAATTTAGTTGAAAAAGTGATTGGTGCCCGCCGCACTACCATTAGTTTTGAATGTGCTCTAAGGTACAAAAATGTTGGGGACTTCTGCCTTAAAGATTCCAGGCCACTAAAACTGTTAAGTTTGTAAACATTATTTATTATATTAATATTTTAATTTTTCTTTCTAAATATTTTTGCACACATGCAACCATTTTTACGAAATGGTCAATTTTTTATTGATGTATTTTAAGACTTAAAATTTAGGTACCGAAATAAATCTTTAACATTTTAATGGTGCTTTAAAAATCTTGCTAGTTAATAGATTTTGGACCAAATCTTTTGTATCCAACTTTATAATATTTTAATATTGGGAAGCTGTAAATATATTTCTATATTACAAAAAAACTTAAAATAGTGTTACTAAATTACTATTTTTTAAATATCGTAGCACTGATAGGTTAATTTTAAATTTCATTACTAACAATATATCTAAGCTTTCCTAAATTAGTACCATCATCATTGAGAAATATAACATTTGAAAATTTAAAATGCATTATATAAACACAGGTCTGTATCATTACATGACTTAAGTAGTTGATCAGCTTAGGACAGAATCACAGCTTACTAGTCTTAACATCGTGAGTTTGAGTCTCAAATGCAAAAAGTATTTTCTTTCAAACATATTTGCTCCTTTCTGTTAACACTGTGTGTTCGAGTTGACGGGTTGATCTTAAAATTAAACCAGAATAAGCTATTAATTTCCTATATAATAAGTAAATGGGAAGAAAACCCAAACATGGGTTCCCAATAATTAAGAGTCCATATTACTTCATGGGTAATGCGTAACTTAGGTAGGTAATGCGGCTCTGTGTGTTCTACTCTTTTTTCTTTTTTTAAATTATATGATACAATAGTACAAACTTTCTAATATTTTGTATTATAGCTTGAAACAAAAAATTTAAAACTGGGTTTCAAGAACACTATCTTAAGTAAGTTTTCCTGAAGAAAACAAACATAAAAACCTTGTTAATCACATTAAATACATAACGGCGCATACATCTGAAACCAATTTCTAAACCATTTCAAAAAAATCAAATTTCAAAAATTCAATTCCAAAAATTGAATTATACGCAGACAACCTTCAAATTGATTAATTTGTAAAAATAAAAGTATATATTTGTTTATCATGAAAAACAATTATCAGATACCCATTTTAAACTAGATCTAAAAAAAATTAATTTTTTTTTTATTATTAAACTAAACTTAAATAAATCCATATGATAAAAATCAACATACAGTAGTGGAACTATTTTTTATTATTTAAAATATTCTGCAAATACCAATTTTAAACAAAATACTGGAAGCCAATTTCGAAATATTTCGAATTTTCAAAAATAAATCATCAGTAACTTCCCCTTTAACGAATTTTTACCCAAAAACCATGTACAGTGTTATTTGTCAGGTCAAACACTTCAGAGGTGTCAATTTAAAACAAAATAATTATACCCTTTTCAAAAAGCTTTGAATTAAGAAAATCACTCATCAGTAAACTACCCTTAGTTTGAGGGATAAGGTCAACATAAAAATGTCCTGAGGAATAACCTTATAAAATCTAAATATTAAATTTGAGTAAAATCCATAAATCCGATTTGGATTTGTGGTAAGGAACAGACAGACTTTTAAAATCCACTTTTTTGAGTTCGGGTCCACTTAAAACGTTTCATCATAATCTCTAGATAGATTTTTTCATAATTACAATACTTTCTTTTGATATGAGAAAGTAATAATATTGTGATTGAGACGAGTAAAACTATTTTATCACATTTAAAAAAATTGTCACTAAAAATAATTTATTAAAATTAGCAAACTACTAAACTTATCACAAATTCACTGTTATCAAATAAAGAAAGTAGAAAACCGCACTTATATATGTTTTATAGTTCTAACGTAATCATGTATATAAGTTCCTGGTTAATCTTTCGTGAGACGGGATACTAAGGGGGGCAGCCAGTAATTTTAATTTTGGGATGAATTCTTTATTACTTTACACACATACTGAAATCAACCCATCACATCTTACATATATTTTTACCTCCATACTTCTCATAAATATGAAACTGACATAACAAGAAACAATTTCTACGATAATGTCTATCAACTTTTATATCAACTCTACACTGCTATATCTATATTAATAAAATGAAGAGTTTGTCTGTCATTAGCATTTAGTGAGATCTATCTCACACAGAGGGCTAAAATGTATATGTTTGTAGCCCCTGCGAACGAAAATGTGCACCGCGAAGCCAGAGTTTTAAATTTTTGATTAGATTATTTTATTTATTCAAAACCAGGTCGGAAGAAATAAAATGATTTTTTTCTGTTTGTTTGAAGCAAATAAAAGCATTCGTTGCCTGAGGTAGCCATGTAAAGTATTACGTGGTTACCACGATAAAATCCTGGTACTTCTGCTAGTTTATTTATATAAATAAAGACAATTGTCGTGGTTTTATATCTATGACATACGGAGGAATGGAGGGGAACGCAAGCTAAGCTCAGTATTCTTACAGATTTTTATAACTAAACGTGATTTTATCGGAAATAAATCAAATTTGGCTTCAGTAGATACGTTTAGTTTGATTTTTTTTTATAGAAATTGTAATCTTGAATATAAGTTATTGAATATATGTCATAAACATACATTCATTTGCCTAGCAAATTTTGGAATTAAGATGAAATGTTTCTGTTTGTATTCGAGGATGTCGATAACAAAATTAATATTCGAGAATTGTTGCGATCACTATGTGTTGCAAATTAAACTAAGCTCATCTATTGAAGTAATGTATCTTATTTCTTTTGTACATTTTATTTTATTTTTTGTTATGAAAAATAAAAGATGTGGATCTTAACTCACGTTCTATTCTACCTCTCCTTAAACAATATATTAAGATGATTTAATTTTGAAGAAATGCACTGAAATCTCCGAGAAGAGAGGAAGGGAAATCACATTGGGAAACAACCCCATCTCTCTTGCTGTATCGGTAGTTTTGTTTATGTGAGTTTCAATGTGGTTGTCCTAATGTATTTATAGGCTGATGGTAGTGCATTTCCTCTCAACAATAAACAGATCGTTAAAGAAGTGTAAATAGGATAAGGACTGTACCTATATTTAACTGGAAAAATATTGCAAGACCACTTTGTGAGACCCGCTTCGATGGCCATGTGGTCCAACGCGCTACTCTCGTGTTGGACTAGACTAGCGAGGGTAGTTTTCCCTAAATGGTTTTCCATTCTCCCTCTTCCCAAATGTGGGTGCACTCTCTCTAAATTAAGCCTTACAAATACCCAACTCATTAGTTTAATTAGTACACAGGCGTATAACCTGAATAGGTAGTAAGTTGCGGTGCAAGAAAACAAAAATAAAATAAAAACACAGTGGGAGGAAAACATTTTCAGTTCATCTGACCAGAATTGAAGCCAAACCTAGTTCTTAGTTTATATTTAGGCCTACTAACCATGTCACCAGCCCAATCCTAGTTCCCAGGTCATATTTAGGCCTACTAACCATGCCACCAGCCCAATCCTAGTTCCCAAGTCATATTTAGGCCTACTAACCATGCCACCAGCCCAATCCTAGTTCCCAGGTCATATTTAGGCCTACTAACCATGCCACCTGTCCAATCCTAGTTCCCAGGTCATATTTAGGCTTACTAATCATACCCCCAGTCCATGTCTGCCACTAAGAGAACTGTTGTTATTGTCCTCAGAAACACCATGAAGCTGGCGGTGTCTTTGTGTGTCGTCATGTTGGGGGCTTTTGTGGTGGCGTATCCAGAAGGTGGCTTCAGTAGTGGAGGTGGCTTCAATGGTGGAGGTGGCTTCAATGGTGGAGGTGGCTACAACGGCGGAGGTGGAGGCGATGACGGTGGCCAGAAGGAAGGCTCTTTCTTCACGAACGAGGCGATCAGACAGGCTCAGAACACCTACCTTATCCCTAAAGACGCCACCATCCAGAAGGTCCAGGAGGGAGTAGAACTGGCGGCCTTTGAGGGGATCCCCGGTGACAAGGAGATCAACTTGTTCAAGATCCTGGGAGAACACGTCCCTCCAGAGGTGGTTAGCAACCTGCAAACACAGGTGGACCAGATCGGCAAGCATTAAGCAGTGCATCCCGGAGTCTCTTTTGGTTCCTCATCAATACGCGTGGCCTTCATAACGGCGTGAAGAGCGTTACTTTGTATAACTGTGTTGTAAACGACCAGACATTCGAGGGGGAAGTATGTACTACAAACTATCTCGCGAAGTTTCATTATTAGCAGCATCGTCTAGAATGGATATATTTTATGTATTCTTAACTATTTCTTTTGAGTACATCATATTGCTAGTATTCTAAAATAGGGATTTAAACTGTTTTATCTAAAGGTACAAGAAGATAAATGAGCTCTTAGGATTTGTATCATCCTTTGCCTGGAGAGATAGGAAAAGTATTGTGTTAAAAAAAAGTCATTTTATTTTCTTGAGTAGCAAACTTTGGCCTTTAGACTCAATCACGTAAACGCACACCTAGCTCTTCAAATTTTTCACTAATGCTAAAATACACTGTAGTGATTACCAACTTTTTATATACGATCATTAAAATTTCATGTCCGGAACTGGTCTCAAGGGAAACTATTAGAAACATCACACTATTAATTAAGACAGCTGGAGTCAAATCAAGCCTCCTAATTCACCGTCAGCTATGTTATTTATATGCTGCTAAAACTCTATCCAAAACTTAAACGTTTTCTTTGGATGAAATTAGCTCACAGCATTGTTCTGGCTGACAATTTAATTAATATTAGTTAGTTCTACTATTTATGTTAATGCTTATAACGAAACGTTTTTTCCGGCTGATAATAATTATATTATTGATATCCTGTTCAGTTCTGACATGTATTTTGTCGATTAAGTCACACTTGACAACAACAACAAAATTATCTCAACGAGCAGAGAGAGGCTTTCAAACTTTTTAGACTGAAGGAGCCCTTGCACCATAGAAAATGTATGCTCGACCCCTCATGGAATTTGTCACGCTAATATTATGAGCATTCAATAGCTACAGTTAAATTTTACAAGTATAAAATAATAAAACAAACTGAAAACATCACATGTTTTGGCTGCACCATTGACAAATATAATGTATTTTTATTTATAAAAAATTGGTCATACTAATTAGTGATGCTATTTTATATAGGGAAAAGCAAATACAGAATATTATAAAATTGGCTACACTAATTAGTGATACTATTTTATATAGTGAAAAACAAATAAAATTCTAAAATTACTTCGCAGAGCCTGAGATAACTATGGCGGAGCCCAGTTTTAAAAACTCTATTTTAGAATATCACCATTGGAAAATGTATTTTAAATTTACTTTGAAAAATTATTGTTGTTAGTAATGTTCTTATGATAAATGAATAGTAACTTAGGAAAATTCTGGTACTACACAAGTTGATTGTTTAAATCTGTTAACGGTAACGTTCGTCCTTTAGAGAAAATTTTAAAAATGAATAAAAAAACATCCTCGTGTCCAACAACCAATCAAACATGTCCTGTCACTTTGATGAAAACAGACCTTACTTGTCAACGTGACAAAAAATATTTTAGAGGTGGGTGAACTTACAGAAATTTTTTTTAGCAACTTTTAAAATGTCATAAAATTTCTAAGTCAGTGTGAAACAACTATACATTGCAACATCCACTTCGCTCTTATTTACAATGAATGGCACCTACAGTGGTTACAAAACTTTCAAACCAGTTTTAAAATCTATTTTTATAAACATATTTGGGTAATTTATGTAGTTTTCGTGTATAAAATGAAATGTGAAAATGCACGCTAAAAATAAATACCTTAAGACTTTTTTTAAAGTGAAATGTTTTACTGGGATCCTTTTGATGAGATGTATTATTATTAGCACCGCGTCTTACTATCCGTTCAGGTTATACGCACTTACGCTAATATGTAATGGTAGGGTGATTGTGAGATGAAATGGAGGACCTACAATTTAACGTGGAATCCGAACCACGGTGGGAGCCTGGCATTCCCCACATTCACAATATGTCTTGTCAGAGGTGAAGGAAGGGTTTAGTAATCAGATAAATCTATGCTGGGACCGAGGATTGAACCCCGGCCGCCAGCATAGAAGTCTGACACCTTACCCCTAGACTGCCAGGTCACCTAAAAAAACCTGTGTTGTTTACTGGATTTAAAAGATTTATCTTTAACTTTGTTGACTGAGAGATATATCAGCGCACACTTTTGCTAATCAAATTAAAAGAGCTTGTCTCACCTCACTGAAAACTGCCCAACTTAGGTTTGTGATGCAGTTTGAACCAGCTGATGCAATGCAATTAGGTTTTTTGTATTATACTTAAGAAAACAGTGAAATTAATACCAGTAAAAAAACATTTTATTGATGTCTTTTTTATAAAAGATACAGTAAAAACCATTTTACTCTATTCTTTATAAAAGATACGAGATTGAAGCACGAGTATTTTAAAATCTAAAAACTAACAAACTTAGCCCAATTTCACGTTTGGAAATGAAAAAATGTAAACAACTAGATTTCAATACGTTTTCTGATTTGAGTGTAATATTGTACGAATCTTTAGCAGTTGAGTTCGCTAACACTTTAGTTTATTAGCACTTGAGCGCAAAGAAATGCAGAATGCTGGTGGAGGGTATTTCCTCCACGACTGATCAAGGAAGGGATTATAAGCATAATATGACGCTGTTAGAGAGCTTATTTTGTAAGTTCTTATTTCGTAACAGAATCTTACTGTATTGTAGTAGTTTGATAGGAATAAAGGCCTTTCAGAATAAACTTCCTACGATTGTTATGAAAGAACTTTCCAGAATACTTCAATACAAGAGGATTCTGGTACAAAATAAGGCATTCCAAAACAAGATGTCTACCAAAATCAGAGTTTAGTAGAGTGTTATAGCTTAGTACAAACCTGACTTTCAAACCTTCCATAGTTTATTTATATAATTATATATCTCCTCATTGAAAAGACATAGGCAGCTAAGAGTCTCTTTAAATTATTTTTCAAGTATTAAGTAAACAAGAAAAGTATTAGTGAAATGATAACAAGAAGAAGAAAAGATTAGATATTCCTCTTACCCCAGTCCATGCACATAATGGCTACTGCTATACAATGATATTGTACCTAATTTCTCGATTAATTATCCATGAGATAAGCTCTTAAATTAAAATATATTATTTACTCCAAACACCCAAACAAATCAAAAGGTTTGGCTACCGAACAGAACTATGTACACATACACACACACACATTATTCTGTTCAACTCTTGAAATCGAGTGAATTTTTCTTTAAAGCTATCCGTTCTACTTATCAATCAATCAACCCAAATACAATGTATATCTGCAAGAGTAAAGGTCTTCAAGAAAGTATTTATTTCTAATCTTTTTTGAACAAAATAAGAAATAATTGGATTTTTTAATTAAATACATTAGTAGGTAAAAGAAATAAGTATGATACAATAATCACCGAGAAAATATTTACATTAGATTTACCTTCCCTTTGAATATTGAATATTAGATTTCGTAAAGCACAAATATATAGACATAATCTAAACAAGAGAATTGCAAATTTATCATATTTTTCAATGAATCTACATACATTTCTAAAGGTTTCATAATTTACAAACAAATAGTTTCAAAGCAGATAAAATTTTAATACGAATTTCCGTATCAAGATATTATTTATATTTATGTGTATTTACATAATATCAAGAAAAATACACAAATTTCTGGCCGTACCACAAGTACTTTTGAAAACTTTTAATCTGGCCTATACGGTATTATCTGGGTTCATTTATACAAATTAGTGTTATTTAATCAAATTTCACTAGCTGTTTGAAATAATAGCGTTTACAATATTTAAAATATAGTAAAAGATTCCCTAAATATAAGTATAATTCTGGTAGCAAGAACTTTTTGGGAAATACAAACTTTTGTGCTGTCAACATAAAAATACGTGATACTTTAGTAGCTGCCTTAAAAAAGTTTCTACTTGTATGAACCGGACGGTAGATAATGATAAAGTAAAATCTATCTCTATGCGAGCAATTTAAACGCCCTCTAGCGGATACACGTGTGTCAAAGGTCCCCCCATCAAACCAAGCAACGTCACTCCTGGAAAGTTGAAGCCGTCAAGGGCAAGCTTGGATCTCTGCCAGATGAGGCTCTCATCTCTCTCTCGCCTCATCTTCTTCACAGTTTCACCGTCGTCGTGAACGTTTCGTCACGGAGAAGAGGAACTGGACTGACCGGGTTATATCTCGCACTCGGTGTCACTTTCACTTCGCCGCAGCCGCCGACATGCACAAGAAAGGTCAAACCTTCGAGCTTGCCCAACGGCTACCGGTTTATGAAAACCCGTCTAGACAAAAGAGATTAAAGTCTTCACACGGTATATTTACGCCCGTTTTGAAATCTTTACTTTATTTTTTTTTCTCGAAGCATTTAACTATAGCTTAGTAGTATTTTGGTAGGATGCATCTCTTAGAAAATACAAGCATATATATTTTTTAATAAACATTGATAACATTTCACTGAACCGTTTTTTGATAACGTGGTCTAAGCCCTAAGGCGTCACTCTTACAAAAGACTGACGATGGATTAGGGGTTCGAATACCTGTAGCGTGTACTGATGGTGTTTTTTCCTAAATGGGTTTACGCTCTACCTCCATGCAAATGTGGGTACATTTCCTCTAAATTTCACCATCCATATCACTAACACATTAGCATAATTAGTGGGGTACATATGCGTGTAATCTTAAAGCCGGCGACTGACCTGAGCCGAGTTTTGTAATGTATTACTCTTGACGAGAAGTGCTTGGTTCAACATTTCTTCGCAAGTGTCTTTTTTTTAGCACCACGTCTTACTACGTGTTCAGGCTATACACATATGTACTAATAATTATCTTAATGAGTTATAGACGAGGGAGGTTGAATTTAGAGGAAATTTACATGAATTTGTGTGGAGGGAGAGTAGAAAACCATTTACAGAAAATTGCCCTCAATACACGCAACCGGGATTCTAACACCTATCTCCCTATCATTGATATTTTAGTATATAGAAATAGTGACGCCTTAGACCATGCGTACACCAAAGAAGGTATCGGCGTCTTGTTTTTTTAAATTTGTTATAAAATTGTGTATCCTAAGAATCCCACAAAATAGTTTGTTGTTTCTATATTGTTAAATAAAAATCGACAAGAAATGTTTTATTAGAAATATTAAAAACAAAAAGGGCATCAACATTCTATGTGAGAAGATAGTTTGGATCCCAAAAAACGTTTCGAATATTGTCATAATCATAATAAATCCGGTTAAGAAAGAAATTATCATAGAAAGTAGCGACAAACATACGTTGAACGTTTTCTAACCTGAGAGAATCAGTTAAAGTAATGGAATTCCAAGCAACATTAGAATAATTCAAACTTAGATCTAGCCAAGGCACAGTAACGACATAAAATGGTCAACTTTCTTATATGAAGAGGTTATAAATTTAATACGTCTAAGTAATTTCAATGAGTGAGATATTATTTGGTCAACATGATAGTGAAAGTAGAATTTGTTGTCAAGCAGAACACCCAGATCTTTTATTGATAGACATTCCATTTTCAAGAAACCATCGTAAAATACCATTTATAACGTTTTGTAAAACTATACAATCTGAAATGATTGATTTGATCGTTTTAAATAGTTTTACATCATCCGCAAAGAATAAATAACTAGATGAGTTTCAAGTATTTATCAATGAAATCAATAAACACACTAAAGAAAAGAGGACCTAAATTAGAAACTGAGGTATACCACAAGGGGTTAAAAATATATTGGTGGTGTGCGAATATATTTTAATAGCAAATGATTTACCATACATTAGTAGTAATATTAGTAATAGTTTCAATTGAATTTAAATTAACTTTAATATAGTTCTGGCCAACATTCACAAGACCAATAAAAGGCCAACACTGATACGTACACAAGTATCTCACATACAAACATAATTACATAAGAAAACAAAATAAATAATCATAGATAAGTAATGAGACAGACAATTACCACAAGATAAGAAAAGTAGTAATAAAAATGATAAGGGATAATTATGATAAAAGAAAGTAATTAAAATCTATCAGCATTGATATCGATTATAATAACAAAAATAAAAACTGTAAACGGATAATAACATTTAGATATTAGAGGTAGAAAATATATTGATTTAATTGGTGATTAGGTATGTTAATAGTAATAATAATAATAATAATGTTATTCTACACCCACTCATTCTTACCGTGTCCCTATATTTCCCCTCACATCGACGATTAAGACCGCTCGCTGACATTGATCAAGATATTCTGAAAATATTTTATAGTGGCAGCAGTTTTAATATTTAGATCAAGAGCATTCCAGGAACGAGCTCCAACAACCCAGAGAGAGAGAGAATAGAAGTTGGATTTGTGAAGAGGGATGGAGAGTGTGTGGGTGTCACGTGAGGGGGTACCAAGATTATTCTGAGCATGAAGAGGGACTAGACGTGAGGAGAGGTATTGAGGAGATAGATCCTGTTTACAATATTCTCATTATCAGTACAAGAGAATGTAGATGCCATCTATAATCACATCGTAGCTAGTCAACTTTGTTATAAGATATAGAAATAAGGTCACGGGATCGCAAGTCGAATATAAATCGTACACATGGGGTTTGAAGTTTTTTGTAATTTACTCGCAAACTCAACATTAATTGAGTATACGAGAATAAAGAGGGTTTATTCTTTAATTGTGTTATTTTTGTGGTGTATTTATTTTTCATAAAATATAGTAAGTTCAAGGTAGGGAGGGTAGATTGAAAGAATTGCAAACCTATATTTTTGCGGCTGACATTGTAAAATATTTATCCTAACCGTGATACTGGTAATATTTTATTGATATTGATACTGTATATTAAAAGTGACAGCTGAAGATCCGCGTATGTCTGTGTGATTGCATAGACTTAGTAACTTTTGTAATCCTTTATACCATGTTCTTATTTTAGTTGCAAAATGATACATAAATAATTATTATAAGACATACACTTGACCTGAACCAATTTTTTTCTTGTTAAGTGTTGCGAAAGTAGTGGCAAAGTGTGATAAACGTATTGGAAAATACGTAAAAATTAAATTCCTTTTTTTTGAAAATGAGGTGCAATATTTGCATTAAATACCACCCTATATTTTGGGGTATTTCGAGTCCCCCCCCCCCCCNTCAATTGTGATGTATACCAGTCCCTAGTTTTAATTTTAAAAAAATACTCCTGGGTGGGTGAGGGTGGTTTTTTTCATACATGTGCATTTTTTTCCATCCCCTCATTATCTAAAAATAAAATGTGCATTTTATCTTCGGGGGAAATGGATGGGTTATACTTAAAATAAAGCCAGTTGGAATTGAATTTCGGACTTGTTCAGTATCAGACATGATAATCACTAACAATCTCCTTCATAGATAACGTGATACAACCTCTACTACATATTTATCTGCACTATACGCCGTGAGATAAAATACTAGGGCAAGTTAGCATACCGTTGTGTATTGCAAAAAGTATACTATAAATCACGCAGGAGTAAATTCAAATGCAGTATTATAACAAAACGAAATAATAGGAGGTCCTTGACTTGAAATCCGAATTTCATGCAATTGTTATAATTATTAACACAAATGTGTGTAATTTGAGAGACCTGCCATTTCTGCTTCCCTTAGTTAAACATTAAATTACCAAAATAATTAACAAATTTTATAGAAAGAATAGACTCACTCTAAAGATTAAGTCTTCTTTTTTATTTATGAAGCAATACACTAAAAAATGAATATATAAGTCTATTCAGTGTTAGCAAACTGTTTTATAAATATGTATCGTACATGATGCTGATTTATAAAATAAAACAAAGCTTAATTTGCTGTTAATTAATTTTAATTAGAATATATTATATTTTGAATACTCAAGGATTATAAGTATTAGAGATTTGAAAATAATTCTAGATTAGAATTCGATAATTGGATTAGAAAAAAATAGATACGACCCATCTTTAAATAATATCATGTAATATAACCTCACTTAATAAAGTTCCCTCGCCTAAGGTTTCTTCGCCTTACTGAAAGTGCTCCTAGTTACTTTTCGGCGAGTTTAAAGGCACGTTTTGTTATTGAATTTTTTTCATTTGGAAAGCACTGAAATTCTACTTTCCCTCGACAAAGTAGAGTCCATTATAATAAACAACAATTACAAACACAAACAATCGATTACATTTTGAATCAATTCAGTTTATTTTAAAAGTCTACACAGCACACACTGAGATTGATAATTATAATTTTCTTAGTAGATTTTTGTTTGTTAAACAAAATACTAATTACTACGAAATTTATAAAATATATAAACTGAATATAGATCGATTTTGTTGCGTATCCAAATCATAAATTTAACTACAAATCTCTAATACAAATATTATAAGATATGTTGAATGAACTTAAATAAGTTTACATGATTATTTTGATTAATTTTTTTAGCATCGCGTCTTAGTATCATTCGGGTTATACGCTTCTGCACCAATTAGCTAAGCGTCTAGGGATGAGAAAGGTTTAATTTAGATTAAGTACACCCATATTTACGTATAGAGAGAATGGGAAACAATTTTGGGAAAACCACCCTTAGTACACCCAACCCGGATCGGACCATGATCTCCCCGTAATCGGCAGTAAAATCTAGTGCAAGAGTAGCGCTTAAGACCATGTCGCCACCAGAGCGGGTTTTTAATGCTCAAGTTGATATATACATTTTTTTATTTACCACCGCGTCTTACTACCCGTTCGGGCTATACGCTTTTAAGATGATATAGAAAATTGAGACAAGAAGTAAAATATTAACAATGTTTGGTTGTAGCCCATTCATGATAAAATTACTACATTCAGTTAATTGCTAAATTGATGGTGTGGGGTATAGTGGATATTGGGATGATTTACCAATAAGCAGTATAAAAACTCTAAAACCAATTCTAAATCAAAATTTTTAAAAATCAAAACAAATCTTGAGTCTGATACCTAAACACTCAAATATTTTTAAGGATACAAGGTCCTATTCCTAATATAAACAATCAACTATATAAATTAAAAAGATATATTAAGGACTACACCTATATTATATCGACTTTGATATAGTTGACAGAAAGGTAACGTCTTTTGAGCTTTTCTCATGAACTAATAAGAAGTATATAATTCCAACACTCACCACTAGATGGCAGAGAAGTAAATTCTTACATCAAGTTATATTTTCTAACGCGCTCTCTCTCTCTCTCTCTTTAGTTTTCTTTTTTGGCGTTATATTTGCTAATAAACTTGATTTATCTTTTAAATGGATTTTTATATTATATTTTACATTTCCTCGTTGTGTGTCCTTTTTTATTCTCATCATAATACATAAATTATAATGAATATGATCAAATACGAAAACAGACATAATAAGAATAATGTAAAAAGAACAGCTCCAAACATTTAGATAATATTTATTCTATAATTAGTTTTAATTGCTAGCACATTGACTTGATAATTAGTTGATTACGGTCCCGGCAAAGATTTATCTGATTACCAAACCCTTCCTTCACCTCTGACAAGACATCTTGTGAATGTGAGGAATGCCAGGCCTCCACCGTGGTTCGGATTCCACGTTAAACTGTAGGTCCTCCATTTCATCTCACAATCACCCTACCATTACACATTAGCGTAAGTGCGTATAACCCGAACGGGTAGTAAGACGCGGTGCTAATAATAATAATAATAATAATAATAATAATAATAATTAGTTGATTAGTGATATAATTGAAGCCACAATAGTTTACTGATATATAAAAGAAAAACTAAAATTTAAAAGAAAGTAAGAATTATAGATAATTTCACTATAATAATCACAGCTTCATGTCAGATCGATATTAATCGCTTGTTTAGCTGATATTATTTCACACTTCTCAGTCGCAGTTTCTTAATATTTCCCCTTTTATCCATTTTTGCCACCATTCAAAGACTTCAGCCTGAAGAGTAAAGTGAGAAAATAGTATACAATGTGACAGTAGTCATTCTTTAATAATCAAAACCTATTAGTGTTCAATGCTAAAAGCGCATCACATTTTTACAATCCCCTAATAATGAATATCCTATCCTAAAAAATTACTAAAAAATAGGAGATTTAATATTTTTAAACAAAAGTTAAACAAATAAGTGTCTAAAATACAATTATAAATGGTTTTGTTATAAATATTTAGAATATTTAAGAACTACTATAAACCACTATGTAACTACCACTATGAAACATATTTATTAATTTCTGTTCTAGTTCTTGAACAATTTACATGTTGGGTACCTGCTCCAGATATGGTTCCCTAAAAACAACTGGTAATTTTGGTTATTGGTTCTGGTTTAAGTTCGACTACCTGGTTACAGGTTCCAATTAATTTGTAAGTTGTGTGTTGATATAGGAGGAGTACTTATAATAAACACACTTCGTTTTACTGATAACATTTTTGTTTGTGCTGAAAGTAAAGAGGATCTTCAAGAACTACTGAAAATAATGGATAAAATACTGAAAATTGCATTAAAATATTAAGATCAACAAAACGAAAACAAAAGTCATGATGTGCAGTAAAGGAGAAATCAGTAAAATTAATATAGAACTAGAAGAAGTAAGGCTACAGTAAGTAGTGGAGTTTAGTTACCTAGGAATTAAATTAGCTGAAGATAACAGAAGCAAAAAATATACTATAAATAGAATAACACATGCAAAGAAAGTTTTTCATAGCAAGAAGACATTACGACTAGTATACATTTGGAAATCAGGAAAAGGTTGTTAAAGGCATATATGGAGCGTTGCACTTTACGGATGTGAAACGTAGAACATTGGTTCAACTGAAAGGATTAGAAGAATTTGAAACAAGGTGTTACAGAAAAATAAAAATAAAATGAATGAAGATGGTATCAAATACATAATTGCTAAGAAAAGCAACTAAAGAAAGGAAACTTTGGAAAGTAATACAGCAAAGAAGAGCTAACATGATAGGATAAACACTGAGACATGATGGTATGACGAAGATAATTTTAGAAGGATTTGTGTAGGGAAGAAATTCAAGAGGGAAACCAAGACTGGAGTAAATATATCAAATAGTGAGGGATGTTAATAGAAAAAGGTACAAAGATGTAAGAAAAATTGACCCAAGATAGACAAAAGTGGAGAGCTACAGCAAATCAAACGTAAGCTTGATGACCCAATAATGACGAACATATCTGAGATTTAAATTGAAACCTATTTGCGGTTGTTTGTCATCGTTTTAAGTGTCACTTTGACTATTTGGACCATAGACGAGGCCATAAGTGATTTTTTTAATTGATCATAACCAATATTGATGCCAAGTTTTGTAATTCAAGGGTATGCCTGTCTAGTATACATTTCTCGTAGATCAGGTTGTGTAAAAGATAATCCAGAACTAACGTATCGTTGCCCAAGAGACTCCCGAATGTACTAATCGTACTTCTTTTACATGGAGGCGCTTTCCATGTTCCAATGAGAGGTGATGGTTAGTGAATATAGAAGTTGTGGGAGCAGAGGAATCTCTTAAAACTAACTTAAAGCCTAAATAACCAAACACTGGTGACCGTTAATTTAGTTCCCCTTTCGGGAAAATTACCTATGACAGCATCTTGGAATCAAACCCAGGACCCATATGTTGGTCCAGGTGCATTGACCACTATGTCATATTCAAGGGTTATTCTCTAATATTTCTTCATATTGTGAAATCCGTTTGAATATATAATTATTATGACAATGTAGAAGTGTTCTCTCTTTCATGAATTTAAGATCAGGCTATAAACATTTTAGTTACCGGTACGTTAATTTAAGATATTTTTTATTTTATTATTTAGCACCGCATCTTACTACCCGTTTGGTTTATACGCTTAAGTAATAATTACGCTAATAGATTAGGAATTGGGGAGGTTGAATTTAGAGGAAGTGAACCCGCATTTGCGTGGAGGGAGAGTTAATAACCATTTAGAAGTAAACCACCCCAGTTCACCCGACAGAGATTCAAACCTCGATCTCCCCGTTCTCAGCAGTCTAGCTCAACACAATATAATATAAGATAAGATTAAGAGAAAATGTGCTCACATTTTCACGGAGGTAGAATAGGAATCTCTTTAGGAGAAAACAACACCTGGTACACTCCACTGGGGCTCAAAGCCCTAGCTGGTCGTCACTGGCAAGCCAGACTATATGAGCTTACCATCTAGTCCACGTGTCTACCCGTGAGGGTCACGGACAAATAAAAATCAGTCACGAATCAGCTACAAATATATAACGATACACGGTTTGGCATGGCTCAGTTTGATCTCCGTTTCAAGTTGTGAATGGGTAAAACTATTGAATGAACAAGTTCTTGAATGAATAACGGGGACGCAGACATGTTCCACACGATCCGAGACTAATACCGTTACCATTCTCAAATTACCTTTATGCCGGTCAGAAAAATAAAACTGTGTCATATATTCTGTTCAACGTTCTTTTTTACTTTAATTCAACTTTGGCGATCATCCACCGGGTCAGTGGCGGTCCTTGAAGGAAGGGAAACATGACGGTGAGTTTTAAGATGGGAATGTAGAGGACGCGAGAATAGGTAAGTGTTTTTGCAATTTTATAGCAAAACATCTTTTTGGTAAAAATAAATAAAATATTTCTTTAGTATAAACATAGAGTTTTGTTTGCTTCTCGTGGTGATACCAACAGTCGTTGAATAACCTATCTGTAATGAGCATAGCAACATTAGATGACAAACTTCTTAAATCAAGGTAAAATGTTGTCATTAAATTCCAGGACACCCTTGACAGATATTCAACCACTGTTGATTCCCCTATGTGAAGAAAATTAAACTTTATGTTTCTTCAGGAGTAATATTTCATTTATTTAGACCAAAAAGGTATTTTTCTATACAAACTTCAAAAACACTTACCTTTCCTCGCTTTTCCTACATGCCCACCTTAAAGTGGGAAGGAAGGTGAGGTCCATAATTTTTTTAACACATTTTTTGGTCAAACCAAATAAACTCTTTCTTATATATTTAATTTAATTTTCTACACACAGTAATCTCAGAAGTGTTTGAAAATGTCTCTGGCATTTCCTAATTTGACAAGTACTTTTTATGTTAATTTAAAAAGTGTTTTATTCTAATGCCATCATCACCATGACAGATATTATAAAGCCGTTAGGATTATTGTGTGCAGAGAACTAATCTAAACTAAACATATATACTGAGGCAATATTTAATTTGTTTTGGTCAAAACAATTTTTTCTCTCCCGAAAACTGAAAAAATATGTAATTCAATTCGGGTTTCATCTCCCTTTTATATTTTCCCCTCAATTCATGGTTCCTTTTATAAAGCAGCTCTGTGAGACATAGTCTATAGGACCCCAATTTGATTCTGGGCTGTGTTAAATAAAATAATTAGTATTTTTGTACGGGTTAAGGTTGTCCTATTATCCAATCAGTAAATATTTAGGCATTAGGGTTGGTTGTTTAAGATCAGGCCTACTATCCTAGGTTAATCTAGTTTGTAAGTCATGTGCTAATATAATATGTGTACAGTAGAACTATCTTAAATATACTATCTTAAATAAATGGAGTGGAACTGATTTCGGATAATTCAAATTTCGGATGATTTGTGAATTTGAACTGTGGTGGTAAAAATAAACATTTATTCGGAAATATGGTTAGTGATAGTAAAATTTATTTAAAATGTAATACATAGGCCTAATATTATGTACTACACTTAAAAATTTATCATACGCATTTAAATAGTAATAGTTTTCTTCATTTATTCCTTGTAGATACATAAAAAACATCATCTCGACTAAAAAACCGCGTTCTGACAAGCTCGGGTTTCGGTTAAGCGAAGTTAGGTTAGCCAAAGGTCTACTGTATTTATAAAAGGCACTAAATATTATTACTTGGAATACTTATAGTATATATATACTTATAGTATATATATATTGCTACCAATATATACTATAAGTATATATATATACTTATAGTATATATATATATATATTGCTACCAATCTTATTACTTGGAATACTTATAGTATATATATATACTTATAGTATATATATATATATATATAACAAAACTGGATTTTTAGTTTTAGTAGTAGTTTAAGCTATTTTGTAAGTCGTGTCCTTATATATGAGTCAGCTATATTTAGAAAGTACACGATCAATATTATTAAAAACACATACACCACTACAAAGTGCATATAAAAGAATAAATGTGTGAACTATCGAATACAAACCATCAATTAGTATTTTTTTTCTCCGTACTCCACGTCCATCTATCCTAGCTGTACACTCTAATGAGGTAAGGATGAAAAAGGTTAAATACATATAAAGTGTACCCTCACTACCCACGCAGGTGTAACCATGGTGTTATGGTATGGCCAGACTGACAAGCACGTGATTAGCAGATAGCTCTCGATAGTTGTTGACGAGGAGGCATAGGTTTGAATCTTGGCTCAGTGAAATGAGGGTGGTTTTCGAAAAGTGGTTTATTGTTGTGGTTTTCTCATTCTATCTCCACTCTAATGGTGATTCTTATTTGTAAAGGCCTACTTTGATAATATTGAAGTATTTTAACATGTCAGTTTTATACATACATATATATATACATATAGGTGTGGTTTATGATCTTACCAATTAAATTAGGCTATTAGTAGCAAGTGTGCTAAATTTATCGATAGTAATAAAAATGTCAAAATGGGAAGTTTTTCTAGCACTCAATGAACCCACGCACAATAATACTGTCTAGCGCCTGTAAACTAGACTGTAACGAGTCGAGATGAGTGCGCTTGAAAGATAAAACCAGTTCTATATTTCAAGCGCGCGCGCGCTCGCTGCAGTCTGGCCACCTCTCATTACAGCCAATGTGTTCTATTTTATATCTTAGTCGCTCGCTCGCCCAGTCTGGCCGTCCCCTTCAGTCATTTTCATTTAGTCTGGTTTGCCGGCAAGGGCGCATCTAGATCATTTTCATAGTGGGGGTCATAATTATAAATAATATAGTTACTTACAATGTTAGATTTCTGTTTAGAGCCATTTAATAATTTCTCATTCGTATTTGATCCTATGTATATTTTAAACCATGATATCGAATCAATTTTTTTTATCAGATGGTTTTTATAAACTATTTTTTGGAGTGGCCCTCTCTAAAAAATGTTTTGTAAATGGTTCAGTCTAGAAGCTATGAGTAGTCTTTACCTTGATTTTTTTTTAAATTAGATTCTTTTATAAATAATAAACCACCATTTAAAATGTTCCTCACCAACACATTTTGAAATTTGGATGCCCATCGAAGCTATTTAGTGTGATCCTCACCTTAATTTTTTAGGATAGTTAGATACCTCTATAAGATAATCTTTGAAAAGGCCTTCCACCGACATAATTTTGAAAATCTAATTATTTCAGAGACTAGCCTATTTGGGGTGGTCCTCGCCCAAAAATTCTTCAAAATGACATGCATCTAGAAGCTATTTAGAGTTGTCCTCCCCTAGACATTTATGAAATTTGGATGACGTTGCACGCTATTTATAGCTTTCCTCCCCTGACGTTTTGTGCCAGTTAAATGCCTATAGTCTAGAAGTTATTTGAAGTGGTCTTCTCCGGCAAATTTTTGACAACAGAATGCATCTAGAAGTCATTTATAGTTTAATTTAAGGCCATCTTTCAGCTTCATATTTGATAGTATCAGAGGATTTGAAATATATCTAGGGGGAGGGGTGGAATTTATTCCAGGGAGGGACAAATTATTTCCAGGAGGGCAGAGTACCGCACAGTCCCATCTCTCCTGCTGTCCACACATACTTTATATTCGGTATTCGTGGATGAACTGCTCTGAGGCGATGATTAGTCTTCTTTGATGTGTGGTAGTCTCCCGTCTCTATGCGGAACAATGTTAGTTACTCGCTATGCACGACAAATATTCGTACATGAAAACTAATATATTTTCCACACTTGCGTGAGTTATATCTAAAATTGAATAAACGTGGATGAATAACGCACGTGTGGGTCCAGCTTAAGAGGTGATTGCGCGTAAATAGACAAAAAATTGTATAAGTTATCTGTGTTGTATTTTCTTTCAAAAATTTGAAATTTAATTTTGTTTTTGTATTAATTTCCTAACTTTCACAGGGGGGTCAACTGACCCTTTGACTCTCTCTGTCCGCGCAAATATGAGTATATTTCCTCTAAACGTATACTTCCCTCATATCTACAGCTAGCATAGAAAGTTGATTGATATATAATTTTACATACATTTCAAGCCCCTCTAGTAAGACTAGGGAGAAAGGTTTTAATTAAATAATTAGTTATTAGAATTTAACTCTTGGTGTATTCGAGCTAAGTGTTTACGAACGAGGCGTTACACAACGATTCATACATAAAATAAAATATTCAAAACCAATTTCTTAATTATTTGAGAGATAATAATTGAGAAGTGTGACTTAAAAAACATAAATACATGGTACGGCCGGTCAATATTCGAACACCGACCTCTTCTTTAAGGGAAAATCATGCAATATGAAACAGACGCATTTGTCCACTTGCCCACCGGTGAGTGTAAGTACAAATTATTATTTTTATTTTATAGCAACACATCTTAGTACCCGTTCGGGTTATACGTATATGTACTAATGGGTTTGGGAGGAGTACGGTTGAATTTAGAATAAGTGTACTCACATTTTTGTGGGATAGGAGTGGAAACCCATTTAGGCAAAACTACCTTTAGTACACCCCACCGATCTCACCATCATTGGCGGTTCATTCTATTACGAGAGTGATGCCTTAGAACATGTGGCCCCTGAAGTGGGTGGTTACAGTTTAAATGGTAAAAACCCAAAGTGTGGGAGGGGTCGGGGGGTAGGGGGGAGTTTAAAAAAGTAAGACAACAGTATTCCTCGGTCTGTTTTCCGACTACCATGAGCTGCAGCTGAATTGATGCCATCCATTCATCAGTGAAATTCCGTCAGCGAAGCAGGCGCGGCAAACTGACACGTCTTTAAGTTTCACGATCTCCCCGATTGATTAGTTAAACACACCTCACCGCACGTCGGCGAAGGTATTCGGTATGAGCGGCCGACGGGCGATGCAAAGGTGCATCAGTCCTCTCTCTCAAAAGAGAAGGTTCTGGGTTTGACTTCCTGTTGCGACACTTACAGTAGGTGACTCTTCTGGGATTGACTTCGACTAGGATTCAGTGCTTCCTAAACTTTCGTCAGTTGCATACCCCTTTTGTGGTTCATGGCCTAACCGGTATAGGCCTAGCTCATCCAGATTTTAATAAAAATTATTATAGACAAATATCTGGTATATTGTAAAGCATAAACAGTCGTTTCAAATTTCAACAAAGATTTAGCAGTAAGCTAAAAAAAAAAAAAAAATCTGTGACAGAGGGAAATACATGACGTCAATATCTGAACTGTGACGTCACAGGTACTTTTTGTCGGCTAAGGAAGACACAGCCAAGGACTACAGTCCACTTAACGAGATCGGCGAAATGTTGTTTTATTTTGTGTGTGTTGTGGTAAAGAGGAATGGATGAGGGGAAGGGGTTAATAAAGTTGTTTTGTTGAAGATGACGGGCCAGGTGGTCTCCATGTCTATTACCTCAAGGGTGGTGATAAAATCGCTGCCCACGGGCTGTGGATGGCCCGCTAACATCTTTAATGAGTCCCCCCCTCCCCATTAATACGTTTAACACTAAGGTTATTATTCAGTGGCCTGACATGGAGTGTTGCCAAGCTGAACAGATTTGGTTCAAACTGTAGTTATGAAATGTTCTCATCACTCAGTAGGTTTAGAATATCCAATGGCCAGGCTCTCAACAGAGATATATTTCCCATGTAGAGTAGACTATATTTATGATTGGTCAAATGGGGGAAACGACGTCGCTTAGAATCGAGAAAGTGAACTTCGTTCCCCCCTAGAATTAACCAAATGTGCTTTATCCCCGTAGTATTTCTTTTGCCGCGTGTTAAGGTCCGTTAACACTATGTTACAAAAAAAGAAGGTAAAACAATGGGTTTTTTTTAGCACCGCTTCTTACTACCCGTTAGGGTTATGCGCTTGCGATCTAATTAAGCTAATGGTTTTAGGGATCAGAAAGATTATATTCAGAGGAAGTGTACCCGCATTTGGGTGGAGGAAGAGCGGAAAACTATTTTGGAAAAATCGCTCTTAATATAACCAACCGAAATTCGAACCTTGATCTCCCCATCTATCGACCATTTAGTCTGACACAATAGTAGCGCGTTAGACTATGCGGCCACCAAAGCGGGTTATAACAATATTATTTTGTAGCTTGTTACATTTGAGTGTTGTAGGCCTATAACATTTGTTATATAACACTGACGAAAACGACTAAAAACTGTCTTACAAATTATAAGATGTTTAATATAGTCTTTCTCAGAGCGTCTGAGGAGGATGTTCTCCATGCGGCCACAGTTTGTGTAGTGTTGTTAAAAAAAGGGGAAGGGGGGGGGGCTAAAATACTATTTTGAGTTGTACCATCTCTACTCCTATGAGCTAAATACTGTGCGAGTGACCTTTTGACTTAGCTTCAACGTGATGACCATGACCTGTTGACTAGGGAATTCAGAACTGATGGCAGTTTTAGGAACTTTGTTAGGATGATAAACCAAGATTTTGAGTACCTAATTAATTTGATTGGAAATCGAATATATAGAAATAAACACCTCTTTTAAAGATGCTATTCCAGTGAAAGAACAGTTTATCAAACTTGTTACATAATGTAAAAAGTCCTGTAACAGGTGCAACATATTATAAAACAAAATTAACATATTTTTCTTTGGTCTCTACCGACACTGGAAGGGTAACGTATTTAACTTGTTAAGTGGGATACAGACGATCTGGCTTGTCGGTCCGACAGTCAGCCGGACCAAATCACGTGTTACTACACACGGCTTGACTTAGCGCCTGATTTCATCAGTTTATATTTGCTTTTCACGATTGGGATCGCGCTAAAAGCAGGCGGTCGGATGAGCTGGCCACCAGACATGAAATTGATAATCATGTCAGATGACATATCTACCTACGACCTGATATTGTGTTTGCTATTACCAAATCCGCCTGACCAAATAATATCGTCCATAGCTAGCTTTATGAAACACTAGCAGCCCAACCCGGCTTCGCACGGGCATAATAATATAATAAAAGAAAATACACAATGTTTTACAGTGAGTTTCT
>CABEEJ010004374.1:0-48587 GCA_901482245.1 Timema douglasi
TAGTTTCGGAGCCTATTCATTACAAACAAACAAACAAACAAAAAATCAAACCTTTCCTCTTTATAATATTAGTATGATAATTTTTTTTCAAAGACTTCAGTATGGAAATAGATTCTTAAACTTTATTTTTCTTGTGTGAGAATATTTTTCCAAAGAATTTAATATTGAGATATACTTCATTCAGTACGGGCTTTAATAAAAGACAAGATTTGTTAAGGATGATTTAAAAATTAATAATTGCTAATTATGTTATTTTTTTAGTCATATTATTTGAGTTAGCCATAGTGCCAAGTTTTATATGCACTCATTAATACCGTTTAGGCTCTCAGATTAATATTATTTGGTCAAAGTTATCGAAAGTTATGAATACTTTAGATAATTTTCGTTATGTTTGAGACTTTTTGAGGGACATATATTTTTATTTTGAAGGTATCTTGCACATATAGCTTGGTTTATGCCAAATGTTAAAAGTGCATATGAAGTTTGTGTTAATAATGGGTTTCTCTCAAATTAGATGATTATAATCTTTGATTATTTATACCTATCATTATTGTTGGCCCCTGGGCAACTCATTTATTTGGGTCTTGAGATTTGTTTAGTGTATTCATAATAATTATTGCCTCCAAATATCTTTGTGCAGATAATTTCAAATTTATTGAGCAAACTTTCAACTCATAGTTTATATAGTTAACACGAGGAAATTAAATTTATGTTTAAAGTAAAACTTAAATATTAGGGTAGGCCTACTTGAGATTCTTTATTGAACATAGAATTTTCTTATATATATTTAAATATAACTTTCTTGGTTAGTGATTATTTTTTGTAACAGTAACTAATGATTAAAATTAAATTGCAACATTACATTTATATTATACTTTAATTTTGGTATTCCTGTCTTTTCCTATTTATGAGCATTCTAAGGTATAATAATGCATCATTTTTACTATAAATTAATGAGTAAAGTAGTTGCCCTTTATTAATTTCCGCAACCAGCTGTGAGTCGCTGAGTAATAATCATTATTCTCAGATCAATTTTACTCTGCTTCACTTATGCGCCCCACTATGGTTATTTTGTCTGCTGCTACATCTTGCACCTACAATCTATTTAGGGTTATGAAGAAGATTATAAAGTTATTTGATCTTTAATCGTAAAAAGATACTACTTATGCTTTAAGGCAATATATCTCTATTGCCATTGAGTATGAAATAAGTGTCTCAAAAAGTGTATGTTCTCTTGCTTACAAAATCTCAGGGAAAATGTTTGTACAGCAATTATCTATCTCTGCCATTTTATATTCAGTAGTAAATATTTACGTATTTTATTGGTCAAAATTTATAAATAAGGAATTTAATACCAATGCAATAACCATAAAATGTGCAAACTCTAGTAAGATTGTGAACATTTTAAATCGAAAGTCGACATTTTAATATAATGTGTTGACCCTTGGGGATTCAATATCAATATTCTACCATTCTCGCTACCTTACAGGAAGAGAAAGTATTGTAATCGTCAAGAAAATCGAAAAAGATATTTTGATCGATGTCAACGTTTCATGACCCTCCGAATTCAAAAATGTAGTTTTCGCAATGCCGTCTGTTTATCTATCTGTCTTTCAGTCTGTACCTCAAGCTAGAGCTTAAGCTCGTTTACCGATTAGGCTAAGACTTGTATCTAGGGTTTTCATAGGGTTACAAAAAAATATTGGAATCGGATATCTAACCCTAAAACTAAGGGTAATTTCCTTATGGGCACAAAGAAAATAAATCGATTTGATCAAAATCTGCTTTTACGATTTTGATTAAATTTTATTTATAAGGTTTGATCAATATTACTTTAAGGGTTACGGTCTGATGCATAAATTATAATTTTTAGTTTTATCTCTGTAAGTCCTTTATATATGAAATTACTTATCGTTTAATACATGTATATCTATTTATAATAAACATCCTTTACTTGAAATATACTTTTATAAAAAAAATAGAGTTTTCAAGCTATTTCCAAATAAATGTGGTTTTTTAAGTCTTCCAACACTTTAAGGTAAAATATTACTACCATCAAAATAATCTAACACAAGATGTTGATGGATGTCGTCAGTTCATGACCCTCCCAACCCTAAAAAATGATATTTGCAATGCCGTCTGTTGGTGTGTGTCTAGACGTAGAACTAAGAGCGATTTACTAAAGGATGAAAAGAGAAAATTCCATTTTCTCAAAATCGTCATTAACAATTTTGATTAAAATTCGTATCTAGGGGTTGATTAAGATTATAGACAAAATTACTCTTTTATTTTCCCATAAAAATTTACTTTAGGGCTCTTTACAGAAGAAAAACTTTCTATATGTTCGCAACTATTTTAGATACTAAAAAACTTATCACTCTTAAATTTTATTACTACTATAAATGAAAAACCTTTCATGAAATTATATTTTTACTAAACCAATTGTTTCTGTGACATTGGCAAATATATTAATTCAATTCAGTGAACCTTATTTGTGAAGAGAGACTACTTAAGTTTAAACACAATAAATATCGAGTGCCATTAATTAAGCAAATAAGTAAATCTTTAAGAAGATTATGTCGTTTTTCCTTTAGTCCCTGAGGTGTAATTTTACTACAAAACACTGGTGAATTCAGGATTTTTGTGAAGGGAGGAGGGAAGCGGGTGCTCCCATCGGGATCGTGTTGGGGAGTGGGGAGTGGGGAGCGGCAACTAAAAAAAAATTGATATAAAAATACTTCAAAATTTGAGAGTAAATCTTAAATTAATTTTTCATTGTAATGCTAAACTTCAGAATAGTCCCCTAATGAAGTGTATAGCTCCAAATCTGCAATTAGTATTTAAATTTATTAAAAGAATATAATAAGATTATCAACAAATAGTGGTTAATAAGAGCTAAATAAGATTAAACATTGTAAAAATGATTATATAAGTAGTTTTTTAGATATTCAATCAATTAGACAAAATATATGGAATTATTAAGATTTAAAACAACCGAACTTTAACTCCACTCTATAGTATAGCTAATTATTTCCCATTCTAAATAGAAACACGTTATGTGTGTGTAATATATCAAAGATTTTGTTTAAAGTACGTTATTTAAAAATTAACTTATTTTAAGATCTTCATTTATTATTGATAATTTAAATAGTAGTAGTAAAAATGATTAAATGAATTTAAACCCAAACAATATTTGTGCAACAAAATGAGAGGCTCTACTTAGATTTGGGTAATTTCATTTATGCCTATTTTCACCACTTTAATACTTAATGTGATTGCCTTAAGTATTTATAATAATTACCATATGTTAATCATTTAATAATATTACTAATAACAATTTTATTTTAAAATGAAATCTGGTTAGTGAGATGTTACGTAACAATACAACTAGTAGTGACTTTAACATTGATTTAATTGGTTTAATTTCTTTAAGGGGGCGCGCACCTCCCATGCCCTCCTCCTGGATCCAATCCTGATACAGCAATCATCTACCTCTCTCATTTTAGACTCAATAGTCAATAATTGCCTATTTTATTGTTCAAAATTTATAAAAGAGAACTTTAATAACAATGCGTTAGAGATAATATGTTCATCCCCTAATTTAATACCGAAAATTATAACCGTAGCTTAAAATTTAATACGAAGTGTTGACTCATGGGGACCCAATATCGATATTTTATATTGGTCCAAATATACAAATAAAGGCGTTAGATTTTAAAAGTTGGAATTACAAAATATAAACTCGTTAGTCAATAAAGTCTTACGAATGTAGAGCTCAGTTTGTTCTCGGGCTTGCTAGTGTATATTATATTACACATTTTGAGTAAATATCTCCATTTTTAAGCAATAGAACGAGAAAGTCTGTGTGGAGTTGCATACTGTTTATTTTGACCTTACTGTTAGTTCAAGGAGGAGATTTTTTTTTTAATTCTAAATTTTTCTATAATTGCTTCAACGAATTTTTAAATTGCGTATTTAGGATTTGTTTTATTAGAAAAAAAGAACTATAGCTAGTTTTTGTGCAAGAACTTCTTTAAGTGAAGTTAACTGATGACTTTATTTTTAGATAAATATAATTTAAGATTATATTACTGATAAAGGATTTTTCAAAATTTGAAATATTCTACAAATTGTCCTAATAATTTTATTACAAATGGATATTTTGAAAGGGTTTGAAATAACAAATAGCACTGCCTACCGGTTTTCGGGGTAGCCGATTTTTATTGGTAATTTAACTAATGACTGATTTATCAAAAACTTAAAATAATAATAACCTAATGTGTTGGTTCTAAAGAGTATCTTAGGAGTGTCTAATGAAAAAGAAACTCATTTATAGAAAGTATATTGATGATTGATTTTTCAAAAACTTTGAATATTTTACAATAACGATTTGCTTCCAAAGTGGCGACCAATGATTGTTTGATATGACAAATAACAGTATATATATTCGTATGGGCTAGAAACGAATATATTATATATATTTTACAGATTAATTAGTTTTTAAAATGTGGTATTAAATAAAATAAATGACCAACGATTTAGCTTGGTAGTGTTTGTCATGATGAATAACATTGTTTACTTGTCTATGGGGTTAATACTCATCTCTGGTTAGTTTACTAATAACTTTTTTTTAACTTGAAATATTTAAGAAATGGATCTTAAGTTTTGGCTCCAAATTAGTATCATGAAAGTGTTTGACATGATAAATAAAACTGTCTACTAATTTCCGGGGAAAAACCCATTTATGGGTGGTTTCCAAGAAATATATATATCGCAAAATCTTTATAATTTCCCTAAATATTTGGTTTCAAATAAATATTTGGTTTCGAATAAATATATTGGTTGTGTCTTACAGTAAAAATAACATTATGTAATTAATTTTGTGATAATTTTTTTTATAAAGGTTGTTTGCTGATCCCTTTTTTTTAAGTATTTTAAAAATGGCTCTAATGGTAATTTTTAAACTACTATTTGGGAGTGGTTTATCTCGCAATTAGCTTTCCAAGTTATATTTTGCTTTTGACATAGTAGTTTACTGAAGACTGATTTCTGAAAATTTTATAAGTTTTTGAATATATCTTTACCGATTTTGCTCAAAATAGATATCGGAAGAACTGAAAATTGAAAATTTATAAAAAAAAGTAAACGATTTGGCTTAGGCGTTAAAAAGATTTTTTTTGTGATTATATAAATGATTTGTTTGTTTTTATAAGTAATACTGATTTAAGGGTGGTTTGCTGAGAATTTATTTTTGAAAATTTTGTTCAATTTATAATATACATTATGAGAAAGTTATTCCAAATGTGTCTTACCATTTATTTTCAATTGTAAAACAAAACACTTTATGAGAAATCTTAAAAAATAATGTTGTATTTTTATTTACCTACCTTAATCTATGGCATTATGAAATAAATATTTCCCCGCCAATGCCGCACGTACAAACGTAGGCCATATATCCCTATTATGATCTAGTTCTAGCGAGTGCACCTCAGCACACCCTTCCTCGGTTAAATACATTCTAATGTTATCATCTCATCTTCTTCTAGGTTTACAAAATGATCCCTTCCCATTATGTTTGCCAGTCGATACCCTAAAAACTGTTTTAGATTCTCCCTTTCATGGTGCATGTCCTTCCCATCTTAATATAAGAAACTTAATTATCGCAACAATGTCTTATGATAAATACAGGGTACGTAATCCAAAATATATAGTCTCCTACATTAGCATGTAGCTGCAACCAATTTGGACCAAATAAATTCTTAACCACATTGTTTTAAAATGCACTAAATTATTTTTGATCATGTAAAGAATAGACCATATTTCATTCCCATAAAGAACCATTGACAGATTTGTTATTTTATGTATTATGAGTTTTACATTTATTGAAAACAGGCGAGAAGTCGACAACTTAATGACTGAGCAATAGCATGCACATTCCCCGAATGTATATGTATTTTAAATTTTTACTACAACAGTTTTTCTAGGTTTTTTGCTATAGCTATTTTACTACTAGCAAACAAAGCTAGGTCAATGAAGTATCATAATATTTGAAACGTACCGTATAGTTTCGATCCCTTCCTATTCTATTGCAAAGCCCTGATTAAAATTGTGCGGGGAATGTTCACATTATGGTTTCAACCCATTATGTATTTCGAATAAATATTATGTTACACTCTGCCCTACGTATCAGTGGTTAGTATGATGTGTGGTTCCATTGTACAGAGTGAGTATTGTGGAGCCCCCAAGGTAGTGAGCTTTTTTTTTTTATTCAGTGAAATAATATCTTGTTACTTGGTTACTCTAGTCACTTAAACTTCAGGTAGAGGCCGTTGTGTAGCTTTTTTCCATGTTTCTTGCATCAACGACTTTTTTAAGATGTTGGCGATAGAAACTCTCTATTCTTTTTGTTTTAATGGTTTGTTTTTTACCATTTATTTTTCCTCCTATTTTAATAATTATTAATTTAATTTCAATTTCATTTTTTAATTGTTTGTTTTTGCTCTATAAGCACTATTATTTGGTTCGTGGGATGTTTTGTATTATAGAGAGTATTTATGCCCTTGTTTTTAGATTCCCTGAGAGGACATTGGTATTTTTCATAGTTTGATTCCTCAAACCGTGGGGGAGTCATACTGGTTTCTTTTCTTGACAGAGGTTTCACATAGATTTATAGTACGATGGCTGCATAATCTGACAAAGGCATCATTCTTACAATAAACTATAGACTACTGGTGACTAGGAGATCAAGGTTCCAACCTCGGTCAGGTGTGATGAGGATGGTTATCCCAAATTTATTTTCCAATCTCTCTTCACGGAAATTTGGGTAAAATTCCTCTAAATACATACTTAGTCATCCCTAGACCAGAAGCGTAGTTAGCACACATGCGTGTAACCGGAATTTGTTGTGACTAGTAATACATTGTGCTAAAAATATATTTATATATATTATATTATAAAATATAATATAATATATATTATAATATATATTTATATATTATATTATAATATATAATATATAGCTCACTACATTAAAAATAACCACACTCACATTTAAGTAAATTTAATAGATTAAAATACTTACAAATTAATTTTATAAAATACATATATAAATATGTAATAGTAATATATGTTTTATTTTACTATCAGCACAATTTTTGCATTTGATGTTAAATGTAAATCCTTGTTTTCTTACACAAGAATATTATGGTATTACTTTTACTCTTGTTGGTTAAACACGGTTTTGTTTCATTGAATTTATCCTGTTTTGTGATACACCACTCTATAATGAATTTACAATTGTCATTATATTTGGTTCGAAGGTTATTTAAGAGAGGGAGTATTTTGAGCTTAAATTTTCTTATATTTTCTCTATAAATATTCTTTGTTGTTTAGAAATATTTACATCTATCTTCTGACTGTTTTTATCGGTAGATTGAGAGAGTTATCAAATTTAGTGGTAGATAAGAGATAAAAAATCAAGGCAAACTCTAAAAATGTACAATACTTGATATTAGCAAGGTACATAAATTATTAAAGTCTTAATGATTTTAAAATGCAGAACTCGCAAATTTGTACTTATCTATCAGACCTCTATTGGCAATTTAGTGACGATCAATGATTTGTTCTAACGATCTTCCTCCAACAAAAATAGTAGGTAGTATACACAAGAAATTATAAACAGCCTAAAAATATATAAAGGCTAGAGATACAATAATATGGTGATAAATACTGGTACCAAATAATAATCATTAAATTGTTTAGCGTACACTAATGATCAAGCTAAAGTTATGGATGATGTTCTCAGTTTTTTGCTGAAAATATGAATTATATATAAATAACTATGCCATGCCTGATAGATAAACAATAGATATAAATACACTCCATTATAAATTTAAGAACCACTATAAAACCAGCTGAATAAGTATAAATTTTGTCCATTAAAATATGCTTTTATACAAATAAGATTTATCTTTAATAAAATAAAAAAATCAATACATTCTTATATTGAAATACATACATACATACATACATACATACATACATGCATACATACATACATAGATACATATATAAACACATAAATAAATAAATACATGAATACACATATACACTAGTAAATACGTTTTGAGATAAAATAATAATATTAGTAATTATACTAACCGAAGGTATTATACACATGTATATTTATAAAAAAATTATTTAAATTGTTTGAGAATTAGATTATTAGGTTATACCTAGTCAAGGTTCATTTAAAGACGTCAGCCATTGATACACTTACAAGCAAAGCCACATAAATAACATTATTTATTACATTATTATTATTAGCACCACGTCTTACTACCCGTTCGGGTTATACGCACTTACGCTAATGTGTAATGGTAGGGTGATTGTGAGATGAAATGGAGGACCTACAGTTTAACGTGGAATCCGAACCACGGTGGAGGCCTGGCATTCCCCACATTCACAAGATGTCTTGTCAGAGGTGAAGGAAGGGTTTGGTANCCACATTCACAAGATGTCTTGTCAGAGGTGAAGGAAGGGTTTGGTAATCAGATAAATCTTTGCTGGGACCGAGGATTAAACCCCGGTCGCCAGCATAGAAGTCTGACACCTTACCCCTAGACCGCCAGGTCACCTATTTATTACAATTTCAACAAGGAACTAAAACAAGTAAATAACAAATATTTGAATCAATTACTCCTTATAAGATGTAAATACATTATTTCATATTTTAAATAAATAATACAGTTCAATATCGTGGCTAAACTATCTTGCCAATGTTTGCGATATAAGAATGGGAATTCTAACTTAATCTGATGGCTTTATAAAATATATCGATCTTAAAATCTTACTCTATTGGAAAATTATATCGAAACAGATCGTCATCGACCAGGAGGTACCAACCCTAGTACACGATAGCACCACCATGATGCAGGTGAAAACTTTACATAATTAACAATAACAATCTAAGTTTCCAAATTGGTCTACTTATACTCATACTGTATGGACAATTGTAACAGAAGAGAGGATTAATTGTGTTTATAAGGGTAGAGGTATATTTGATTATAAACTAAAATTATCTAAAGCTGGAGTTTAGGCTCACTTTACTTTTTAAAGTGGGTGTACTATTATTGTTTATAAGCAAATATACAGTTATAACTAGGATTTTTTTAAATAAAAAAATAACAATATATGTAATTTAATTAACTATATATTACATTTTAATATAATATTTTGAGCTTGTAGTATATTAAACTTTTATTTTTGCTATGCATTTCTTATCCTATCGAGCTATAGGATTATTTACAATTATATAAGTAGGGATGAGGAAGATAAAGTTTATAATAATTATATCATCATTGAAATAAATGTGAAGAAAATCTAGCATCTAGACTTACAAAATCGGATTTCACTATCAATATTTCGAAAAGTATATTTTATGGTACAATTTACTGCATTTTGATGATCATGTCAAAACCATTTTAGTATATATGTTAAGAAAATCTAGTTTTAACTAAACTCTTTTACAATATCTTCAAATTGACTCTTTTTAAAGGAATGTTGATATATAACTTTATTTATAAGTGTGTTTGATTTATTCATGTTTTATGAATGAGATTGTCCCATTTATCAAAATTAATAAAAAGCTAGTTTTTGCATTCTATGTCTTTCGTGATACCATCTTCTGGATCATCTTCTGAATCATCTTTGTAGCTTATTTTATTCCAAGATTGTTCCTCTACGGATCCAAAGAATAGAAAGATTATGACAGGAATGGCAGTTACAGCTGCAGAAATGTAGAATACTTTATTCCACGCAGTTAGTGTGTTCTGAAATAATATTATATATTAGCATTACATACACTATTATTAAAACAATGGGGTTTGTCTGTAATAATATTGACATCTACTACGAGCAATAAAAACACATTGTGGTTTGTATTCCAAATTATATGTTGCAACACGTACTTTCCCAAACTGACTTTCTTAAAATTTAATATATCTTCATATTCTTCAATTATGTCGAAATGATAAAGCTATTATATAAAATGCCACCATTATCATTAGCAAATAACCATTTAAAAAATGTTGCCATTTACGTAGTAATAAAACTAACCAATTTTCAAGTAAATGGTGTTTTATTAGTTGATATTCTATCAAACAAAATTTACAAAAAATTGGTATTTTTGAATAATTTTAACTTACCTCGCTCGTTATTATGTTTGCTAACAAAGGTGCACAAAAACTAATTATGCCAGAAAGAGTAGATGCAAATGCAGCGGTTGAGCCAGCGTAGTTTTCACTAAGGTCTAAGTGGTTCATGAAACTCCCGCCATAGTAGGCGCCGTTAAAGAACATTGCCATGCTTAAAACGGCTATAATAGAAACATGGTTACAACCAAGCTGCGGGACAGTGCACATCATAATTGCAGGACCAAAAGTAGCTGGAAATAGCCAAAACAGAATTAATGTTGAAATATACCTCAGAATTACGTTTATATGTGTATTTTTTTAATAAGATTGTTTTGAATATTAAAATAAAACGGTATTTGTAAATAAATAAAATATTTGAATCAAACAATTATTAACAATTTAATAAATTACAAAACTACCTAATTGTTCAACAAATTTTCATCCACTATCTTACTCTTCTTATAAAATGTATCATTAAGAAGACAATATAGAAATTAATTTTCTTAAAGATGATCTTTTCTGATTGCAAGAAATGCTAATAAACTTAATTCGCGTATTCATTCATCAGATTATGTTACCGATAGCTAAGTCTGTTAATCAATAATATAAAAATCAATAAAATAAATCTAATGGAATTATTTAATTGTTATAGTTTGACTGAAAAAATTGTTTGTATTTTCTAAAAAATACTTCCTTTTAAAATGTTTCTGTAGAATAAACTATTTCTATTAATTGTGTATTCTGATCTAGTAGAAATAAAACTACTTCTAAAATTTGAGTAGCATAATATTTGAAATATCTCGTGTAGATGTTAAAAATGTATACGCGATGACTCGGGTGCTCTACATATAGTAATGCATGGTATGAAAATGTAATTACGATTATTAAAAGCGATAATATTCTTTGGCCTACTCTAGCGTGTAATATAAAAATATTATAATGGTGCCAACCAACTATCTATTCAGTAGGAAGAACCTTTACTTTGTTTTCAGGATATCCGGGACTTTGTAGGGATTTTTGAAAGTTCCTTTCCTTGCCTGTTTTTAGTATCTAAAATAGATTAAATAGTCATAATATTTCATTTTCATCATAATTTGGCATAGCTCTATAAAATTATTCTTTTGTTATAAAAAATTATGAGATCCAGTATCCAATTACAACAATATTTTGCCACACACACATTAAATTACTATAATTGGAATTTTAATTATTAATAACATTAGAAAATACATTAATCGAGAATGTATTAATGTTAAGAATGCTAGAATGTATTGTTATATTTCTAGTCTCTTTATTTTATTTCTTTGTAATTACTTTGTAGCTTAATTAATTAGGCTTATGTGCACATTATAATATTGTTGTATATGTCTCGTCATTAGCATGGATAAGATTTTTCTTGTGTTTACATCTAAGAGAAAATATATGTGGGTGTGTTGACAAGTAATACCTCCTATTTATTTATTATCAGGTAAAAAAACTATTGGGGTACAAATTAATATGCATTCAAATTTCTAGTATGTTCCACTTCATGTGGACAAGTTTTTAAACTCTGCGGTTATAATTCTCTGGATTATGGTCGTACACATGGTTAAGTTTAACTCAAGTTTGTCAGTGTGGATGTAACAATGTGCAGTGATCGAGTTTTTAACTGTAGAAAACATGCCTCCGAATGATATTCATTGGCGAATAACGGTTGTCTGTACAGGGTAAAATTTATATATTGGTTCTGTTTAAAGCTAGGCTGCACTCGCTTGCTAAGGAAAGCTCGAAAGAGCTACGCTAAACCTGAATGACAAATCAATGGAGTAAAAGGCCACAAACCGCTACCAATGATGTTAAACGTAATCGTAAGGATGGAATAAATGATCATAAACTCCCTGTTCCTCAATAAAATCTAGTGGACAACTGGCACTTGATTTGAGCGTTTGCAAACAATTATTGTAAATCTGAACTATCTAAAGTGTGTTCGCGATGGGCACCTCTAGTGCTCATTCCCGAAATGAAAAGAAAGCGTGTGGCAGAAGGGATCACGAGTAACTTTACAGTTTATATAGCATTAGTTTTTTTTGGCCAGAATAAATCAAATATTTCTCCAGTAGCAACATAGAGTTTAATTTTATGCACATGCTAATATCAACAGGTCTTTAATATCTCTACCAAAGGTTTCCTGGCATTTTGTCAAAACTTTTTCTCTTTATTTATAAAGTGTTGATGAAATTTCAGGACACCCTTGACATATATTCAAGATCTGTAATATTAGCATGTGCATAAAACTAAACTCTATGGTGCTACTGGAGAAATATTAGATTTATTTTGGCCAAAAACTTTCAATTATATAGAAACTGTAAAAATACTTGTGCTCCCTTCTGCTGCACCATAAGCCCATTACTTCTGTATCAGTATGCATTATCATTTCACTTAAAACATTAAAAAATCTTGACAAAAAACGTATTAATAAATAAAATATTTAATAGCAAATATTAAGTTAAGTCTAAACTTACCAATGACATTGAAAACCTTGTAGCAAACAAGTTTACTCAGATATCCTTTATTTCTAATCCACTGAGACGTGAGTGCACACATCACGTTGCTGGCTAATTGAGCAATATGAGGTAAAGCGGACATCACACTCGTCTGGAGCGAAAAAACGTAAATATTATAAAAAATGCATTACACTGAAGGTTTACAAAATATTTATACTGACTATTTTTAATGATCAAGATAATAATTTATGTATTCGTTATTAAATAATATTTTTTAAATGTTCAGTTAATTATCAAAATATAGTACATCACTAATAAGTTGGTTGATTTCCTACTGGAGTAATATCATTAAAGTCCTTATTTAGCAAAGTTAGCCAAAAATTGTTGTTTTTACTCAATATAGTAAGAAATATTACCTTCAGGAAGAGTATTGAATGAATTTACTTTAATACATATATTTGAATCAAAATGCTATATTAAAAGTTTGGCATTAAGTTGTAATTTTTGACCCTTTTGAAAGCTCATTTTGTTATTATGGTATGCTGCATGTGATTCAGCTAAAAATATTATACATACCTATTTTCAAGAAAATTATGATGAAATAAAACTCATTACATTTATTATTTGCTAGATTGTAAATATAGTAAAACATATAATATATTATGGTATTCTTCTGCTTTAAAATTTAGTTTTAATACGTCTATACAATATTGATGTTTAGTTTAAGAAAACCAATTTTCCCTTAAATTTTAATAGACCTTATTACCCATTGATCTAGAATTTTATAAAATACTATAAAATATTAAAGTCCATACCAGTTACATGTGGCATACTAACTCAAATTTGGATAGGAAACCTTTTTCACTTAATTTGAAAGGGAATCCGAAAGAGTGTTAATTTAATTTGAAACCTTTATATCATATTCTAAAAATTGAAAAATGACATCTGGACACGGGAACCGAACCCGGGACCTTTGGCTTAGTACGCCAATGCTCTTAACACTTCATCTTCATATTAAAAATAAATTATACCACATCAGTACTTAAATGTCTAAGCTGTTAACTATGATCACGCAGATATATAATATTTTGTTATTCATGTGTAGATACATTATTTAAATTATTATGAGCTAAGAACTACCATTGTAGAAATTTAAATATAGAAACAGATTTTAGTACATGATGAGTATATTCTTATTAAACTAATTTACAACTCATTTCAGGGTCGAATAATATAATATTTTACTCTTGAAATAAACTGAACCATCGATGACGGAAAGATTGTTTTAGTCCATCAGGTTTTACTTTTTACTAAATAGATTTAAGCTACACCTTCACCAAATGCTGGTACACTTTTCTAAACTTAAATTTCTTCATTTTTTCATATTAATGTGATGTGTTATTATGCGTATAACCCTTACTGGTAGTGAGATTTGGTTCCCAAAATCCAACTCATCTACCCTTTAATAGAGAACCATAAGTAGCAAAACTTATTTGTGCTTATTTATATCAATGATGTCAAAATTTTGATAGAAATTTATTCTAGAAAATATTAAACTCGTCATGTAAATTAATTTAAAATTAAAAGTAATAGTTTATTCTCAAATCTTGAATAGATAGAAAATGAATTATAATCTAAGAACATATAAATACCAAATTGCTCCATAGATCATTATTTGAGACATTTATAATATTCATGTTTGACAGCGTCTATAATATTTATAACTGGTATTATTTTAAAATCAGTGTTAATCCTCTATATTAACAATAATTGAAACTAATAATTAAGATCTACCAATATTTTCAACTATGAAGGTTTTAATGTAAAAAGATTAATTTTAAGACTTGACTTTATTAATCATCTAGCTTAATCTAATATTTTGTAAGATGATTTGAAAAAAATAAATGGTTCTCATATACATTCATATATCTAAAGTATCTTCTTTTAACACATTGCCCATCACATGAAATTACATGGTGAACTGTCAGATACCAGCCAAATTTATGATAATATTTTGAACTTATGCTGTGAGAATACCTTTTGACATGTAATACTTTTTTTTGCGTGTTTATTATAGTCATTTATGATCTTTCAGATTTTGTATGGATTTTATTTGGTTTTATAGAAAAAGATAAATAATAAGCTTCGTGTAGTAGTGTTTGTACATCAAACTTTTTTTTTCCAAATTCATTAGATGACAAAAAAAGGTTTGTACACATGTTGTTACAAAAGCTAGAAAAATTGTCATAAATAAATTACAAATTAAATGAGAAAAAATTACATTAAGGCCTAGCAATTATTCGCCTTTGTGTGCTAGAGAGCAAAACAACTATGCATTGCAGTTTTCCCAAAACAATTCAGTGCTGCAATCTAGTATTATTTTTATGAGCTAAGACAGTCTAAGGAAACATTTACGTAACACTATACCCGAGCGTATCTAGGGTAATTTATTATGTAATCATTTAAAAGAAGACCTAAGTGAATCTCGGGCATGGTAACAATAAATACTAACTCTAGCCCTAACGTAGCTTGATCGTGGTGTTCAATGTAAGAAAAGCTTACTTAATTTGATAATTATATCTAACAAGATCCTGATTTTCTTATCCTCGTCTCAAGATAAGCTTATTTTCCTTCATACCTGTTGAATGTTGTAATTCAACACTTTAGTGAGGTAGAGAGGAAGTTCTGTTCCTATTGTGAAATTAATCCAAGCCACAGACATGTTCACCGAAATGTGAGCCCAAAAAGGAATGTTTATGATTATCTTTATCCATGGAGCCATAGGAATAACCTGAAATTTTTACAAAATAAATCAAATTACAAACAATGATAGAAATATAACAAAACATATTTTTAATTGTAGATTTTGTTTAAGTACTTTTAAAGGTTGTCAGATGGCTATAAATAATATTCGTAATAAATTAATTTCGTAATTTTGCTTATACTTTATATTAATTATCAACTACTTTAAGACCGGTCGCCAGTTCATTGAGGATGGAAGTGTACAACCTTTTAAGTAAATATGAGACATGTACTATTCTAAAAATTACTAGTTTAATTAAAATAAATATAATATAATTTACCAAAACTGATAATTTGGTCATGGTAGCTGTATTTACAGGAAAATTACCCAATATATTAAATAATCTTAAAACATGAAAAGCTCCATCTATTTAACTACATCCTCTGATGAAATACTGGACACAGCTGAGCTGCTACCATTTACCTCTATAAATATAACTGGATGGTCATCCGTGGCTAAAATTTTAGTGCTGTATTCTGCATACCATTGTGTAAAAGATATTAAAACTGTTGGGTATCTCTTTCTTTCTCACATACATACCTGACAATGTGGCATTTTGACATCGTTTGCTTATTAGATTGAATATAATTAGTATCTGCAGCAATGTGTGATTAGTTAAATGAAATAATCCTGTTAATATAATGGTTGAAGAGCATAACAAAGTTGGAAACACTTGATTTGTTACTTTATAAAATAAGTATAGGCTAATATGGTAATACTTCCTAGAAGCCAATAATAAAAATGACTGTTTGAACGAAAACCTCTACTAAAATAATGTCGTTCAAACAAATGTGATAATATTTTAACTGCCATGTTTAGTTATAATTATAGAAATTTCAATATAATATGGATTATGAAAGCAATATATACGCTAAGAGCCAAATTTAAATATATTGTAATATAATAATACTGCTTACAAGCCTATAACCTAAATGATCGTTTGAACTTAAGACAACTACACAAAGTTAGTCATAAAAGCAAAAGTAATCGATTTTTAGAAGACCATATTTCATTAAAGTTATCGGACTTTCAATGCATTATGGTTTCTGAAAGTTAGATTATAGCCAACTTTAAATATATTGTAGTTTTAGCAGAATGTAAACAATATGGATGATAGCTAAATATTTAAATATATTAAAGATTTCATTATTATTTATATAATTTTACCTGTAAAGCTTAATAGTATATCCCTTAATGTAAATGTTGCTTTAGCCAAGTTTTGTATAATACTTCACTATTTTTCAAACAATATCACTTTAATTAATGAGAAAAATATTTTCGCACAAGATTACTGAAAGAAAATTTTAAATCTGTCCCCTCACAATCAAACAGACGACATACTTGAGCACCACTATTTTGTCAGTCGCAAGGGTTGTGTTTATGTCCATCCAGTATAGATATAACTGACTGCTACTCAGTCAGTTTGTCTCTGGATGGATTTTATACAAGGATGTAGAAAGCTAATTTTTTCTAGGAGGAAGCGCAGGTGGGCTAGTAATAAATCCTAGGGGATTCAGACCACCCGCACCTGGTCTTTCATTAATACGTTTCATAGTTCGCATTTATTGTTTGGAGTAATTATTTTTGTTGAGATAATGGGTGAGGAAAGAGTATTAAACCTACCTACATAAGCTACAAACTCCATTTCTGATATTTCTGTTATTTAAGTCAGGCAGGATACATAAGAATTATAGCTAAGATACACCCTAAATTGTTGCTAAGATACACCAGAAACTAGTCATTATATATTAGACAAAATTATATTGAGCAAACATCCTAAACTATTGCTAAGATACACCAAAAACTAAAGAAGAGATTCACAAAAGACTTAAGCTAAAATACACCCAAATCAATAATAGTAATCAGCCAAAACATGAGCCACCTAGGCCTAGACCAGGATACAGCTAGGCTTTGAGCCAATATTTGTTGTGTTTACGTTCTAGGGTGAATCTAAGCTTTATATTATATTAGGCACCTAAAGCTGATGCTAACCTAAAGTTTCTTGGACCTCTAATTGGACCTTCTAATAATTTGGACACAGATTTAATATTGGTTGGTTGCAGTAAAATTATCCTGGTGGCCAAATTATAAGCCTGGTACACATGGTTTCAATTGTCCCCGAGATTGATACATTAGGACAAGTCTAAATATAATATGATACTAAATACTATTTTATAAGTGCCGGTGAGTAATTGAAATGTTATGGTTGCATACAAGAATCCAACCCAGAATATGATGATTATAATGTATGTATAAGTGTATAGGCAGAATATATTTATAATAATATTTAGCACCGCGTCTTACTACCCGTTCGGGTTATACTTTTTAAGTAATAATTACTCTAATGGATTAGGAATTGGTAAGGTTGAATTAGATGAATTAGATTTGCGTGGAGGGAGAGTGTAAAACCATTTAGGAAAAACCACCCCCAGTTCACCCGACCGAGATTCGAACCTCGATCTCCCCGTCCTCAGCAGTCAAGCTCAACACGACAATATAGGCAGAAGTAACAAGGATAACTTAAGAGGTTAACTTTGGCATGCCCTGCAAAAATTTGAACAATATANAAAACCATTTAGGAAAAACCACCCCCAGTTCACCCGACCGAGATTCGAACCTCGATCTCCCCGTCCTCAGCAGTCAAGCTCAACACGACAATATAGGCAGAAGTAACAAGGATAACTTAAGAGGTTAACTTTGGCATGCCCTGCAAAAATTTGAACAATATATTTGGTTTTTCCTATATTTCCTTTTAAATAGATAATTAAATTAAACTTCATATAAACCTACCGTTTGTATCAAATGTAAATTTTCATTGAATGTGTTAATGTATGGTCAATCAGCTGCAATTATTTTTGCTTTTATTATATAACTTTAAAAAATAAAGTATTATTCATTTGATAAAATTAAATATTATTTCTATTATTTTATTCCCTTCTCCTTGTTTGAGCTTTAGTCAACTATGGCAACATGTGTTGGTGTTATATGTTACACAATCTTAAGGTATTATTTATAATGACGTTGATTAAATTTAATACAAACTATCGGAAGTTTTGGTAAATCTCACAAAAAGTTTCTTACTTAATAATACTTCAAAATTTCACAAACCTTCCGATAATATATATTAAAATAAATCATTGTCATCATAAAGAATTCTTGAAGATGGTTTAACATATATCACCGTGTCATCATAAAAGACTGAAGCTCAAATAAGGATAAAGGAACAAAATAATAGCAAAGAGGATTTAATTGTATCTCTTATTACTACCTACCAAATAAATATTAACAATATTAAAATTATTATTCGATTGCTATATATGTGTGATGTAAGAAATATTTACTAGATTAAAGTTGAAGAATTGATTTTTATCTTAGAAATTGATAAGAAATAAATGCTAATTGCAATGTTTTAAAATATGAGATTATTCCAAACTATAGTTTTAAAAAGGTTATTTCAGACGATATAAATGAATATTAATTGTATTTAAAGTAAATGAGTCTAATAGAATATAAATATTAAATAAATATACCTCTGTGGAACTAATGAAATATTTCAATTGAATGTGTATGAGATACAATCATTTAAGATCCCATACTATATATGTTAATATTTAATAATGGCATGTATGAATCGTATAGAATAAAAATTGGTTATTTTAAATTAATGGCTTGAAGTAATGAAAACATATTCAATTATATAAAATTATAATATTTTTGCCAACTCTAAGGTGTGAATATTCTAAGTCATACACACTTCATTAATAAAACAAAGTTAATAAACTTTTAAATAAATGATTTGGTGCATCACGCAGGTTTTCTCTCTTTTTAATCTTAAAATAGAGTCGTTCACCCAAAACTCTTAAAATTTGTGAAACAAAATAATATATATTGTTTCAAAAACACACCATCAAATATCATAGATCTTACATACATAGATGTTACAGAAACATTGAGAAAAGTGTAGCATCTCTGTACACCAAAAAGCATAACAATAAATGATATGTTTCTAAGCTATCCATAAAAATTATATATGTTTATTATAACTCAGAAACTATTGGTTTTATAAAAATATATTCCTCACAAAAATAGTTTTTATTCGAACAGTATTACAGCTTTAAAATGATAAGATTTTTAGTGTCTAAAATAGTTTCGGATATAGATTAAAAATGTAGTTTTCTGTTTATTTAAGTGCCCTTTATAGCGTTAAACAATGCTTGGATACAAACTTTGGTAAAAATATTTATTTAAAGCAGAATCTGATAAGATCAATTTTAATTATTTTTGCTCCTCAAAAAACTACTCTTAGTTTACTGTTTGAACATATAGTTAGAAAATCTCCTTAGTAAGACCTTATTAAGACCCTAGATACCAAGTTTTAGCCCTATTGGTAAAATGGTTTCGGCTCAACTACGAGATATAGATAGGAAAAGAGACTAACAGACGGCTTAGCGAAAACCACTTTTGGTTTTCATGGTGTCAAGAAACGCGAATATTTATCCAAAGCTCATTGTTGATATTTTCTAACAATCATAACACCTCTCTCTTCGAGAGCTCTAAACATAGTTAAAGGTGCATCACATTGCACCAAAAAGCATAAATCAAATAGTATACACTCTTACAAAACTATCAAGAAAAGAGGAATATATGTATCCGCCAAAGAGAGATTATACCAATTATTCTCATTCAAAGACTTGAATAATATATATCAACCTAAATAACTTTATATTTAATAGCCCAAATTTGTTTAACTATAAGTAATTTCGTATCTCATATAGTTGCGTTGATATTACCAAAATTGAAAATTTCTGAGAAAGTGTAGCACCCTCAAAATCATGCTCATGATAAAATGAAATTTGTCAGTTTGTTTTTAATGTTAAACACTGTCTAGATACAAAATTTAATCAATATCATTATAGCACATTTTATAAAATCTTTTTTTATTTTTCCCAATATTAAACCACCCTTAATTTTAGGGCAATATATCAAATTCCAAAAACTCCTAGGGGGAACTTTATCAAAACTCTATACCCTATTTCAAGTCTTAACCAAATCAATAAAATATTTTCGGCTATAGTTGTAGATAAAACAGATAGTGAAATGGCAACCCAATTTCAATATTCTTGGTTTCAAGGGATCATGAAATGTTAACATTTATCCAAATCTAGTCATCACTTATTTTGGGGATCATAGTTATTCTCTTTTTGAGAAGTCGCGAGCAAGTAAAAATAACATAATACATAAGCACTAGATGCTAAAAATATTAATATTGCTTACCCTGTCATCAATCTCTTTTGAGGACTCAAGGAAATTTTTTTCCTCTTCTGATATTCTAGGATGTTTGGTTGGAGAGTCATACACTAAATACATCCACGAAATGAAATAAGGCAATGACAACATTCCATTCAAGTAAAATGGACCCTGCCAACCGAAGGCGGTCACAATCTCTCCTGCCGTAAACATCGCACAGAGTGTTCCAAGAATTTGTGCTGAAGGAAAAAAAAAGTACTAATATATTGTATTATCTTTGCTATTTCTATTGAATAAATATGATTTTTACAAACAAGTATTTTATATTTAGAGAGATGATTTTAAAATAAATTAACACAAATGATGAAATTCATAAATATGATATTAGTTAAATTGAAGTAATTGGTGTTCTTTCATATATTGGTCCAAATATATGTTAAGTAACTATGGGCACAGTTTGTTGATCAAACTATTTATTACTTCGAAAATAATGTTATAGCTGCTTACTTCTTCAAAATACTAAATATATAAATACATGTATATATGCAATACATTTAAAAAAAAGTTGGTGGCACCACGTTCAACAATCTCTAAATAGGTCGGTAATGGTTTATGAATACTAGCTGATAATGTTACTGGGGATATTCCCAATAAAGTGGTTTTTCATCCTCTCTGCAAACAAAATGTGAAAATATAATTTATACTACACTCCATTTTTCTATACAAACAATAAGCCGTCAGATAGCTCTCGCAAGCTAAAACTAGTGGTGGATTGATACCGATACTCCATTCCTCGATACCCTAGATACACTTGGTATCGAATGATAATGCAATAATCGATACTATACGCTAAAAATCTCTATACCACTCTTTAGTTAGTATTCAACTTGGTTAACTCCTCAAACGGGTCTTTTAAAAATAATCGAATGAATCATTCTAATGATTTTGAGAAGTAGGGAGGAAAGGGATAAACTATAATAATTGGAAAAAAGCTGGTAGCTGGACATTAGCTAATAGTTGTAATTTTGCTTTTTCCTACCTATTCTCTTCTCTCGGATCTAACCACACCCACCCTCCCCCCCCACACTTAATATATATATATGTCATTCTTTTGAAGCTTATCAACGCGGTTACATAACGTCAATCTTTGCTTATCAAAGATAACTCTATCTCTAAAATGAACCTAAGGTGAATTTTAATTTTTTATTGAAATAGCCAAATAAACATTCACTTCATAAGGTCAATTTCCCTAAGCTCTTTGGCAAAAGTGTGGTGGACGAATGAATCAGCCATCTCGCAGCTGCAGCGTATTAGTAGTTACTAATATTCATTGGAATGATTTTAAAATAACCCACAATAAATATTAATTTTTTATGTATCTATTTCAATTGTTGTAGGATTCGTCAACTTCGATTTCTATAGACTTCCTAAACAGTGTCACAAATATAACTTTTTTATATTATTTCACTTAATAAAATTGGTCGAATAGATATTGTGAAACGATTAAAAGCATTATTTTTAAATTAATAAAGTATATTTTAGTTTTTAATCGACTTTAAAGTTTTTGTTTAGGTTTTTTATAGAAAATTCACAAATCTCGTCAGTATATCATTTATGACTTTACAATATTATTTCCACTTCCCGTATTCCGTTCACTCTTGTTTTACAAAATTTAAGCTAATAGTTTAATTCAACTGAAGATGACATCTCTGTTGTGTGTGAAAAATTTGTGCTATGATTATTATTTAATGTATTTATTTTCTTGACATATATTCCAGCCTACAAACGAATAAATATCTATAATACTTTTATGTAATTAAATATACTAATGTGTCTAAAAAAAACTGACTTTTGTGAATTTTTATAACTTAATAAATACTAACATTTAACATTTATTATTATAGGTTTACTACTCATTATTGTAAATGTTATTTTTATTCATTTGCGTCTTGTGTTAATTGGTTTAAACAGCATTATTAACTAGTTTCCATATTTCGTGACAAATGGAAACAAATGAATGATTTTTCTTTTAACCTAATTTCGGTGCTTACAAAATGAGGAAATATTCAATTTTACGTTGAATGTTATCGAGTAGGTTATCGAGTATCGACGAGATGAATTTATAGTATTTAGCACGTTATTGGAATCGGCTCACTACTAGCTAGAACTTTATTTTAAAATTGTTCATAAAAAATTAAACCATTGTTATAAATTATATAACAAAACATTTATGTTTAGTCAAATACCATTAAAAAGAATCACCTAATCTACAAAAATGTATTAAGCTAGTTATTTTTTATTTCCTGATATTAATATATTATAGTATATCAGCATGCGTAGATAGTCAAGTTGGGCGGAAATTAAAATATTTTGATATATATATATATATATATAAATGAAAATTTAATATATATATATATAAATTAAAATTTAATATATAAATTAAAATTTGATATATAAATTAAAATTTAATATATAAATTAAAATTTAATATATATAAATTTAAATTTAACATGTATAAATTAAAATATTATATATATTAAAATGTAATATATATATAAATTAAAATTATATATATACATTAAAATTTAATATATATTATAACCCACTTCGCTATTTTCATAGTCTAAGGCACTACTCATGCAGTAGACTAGACTGTCGATGACGGGGAGATAGAGGTTTGATTATCGGTCGAGTCTATTGAGGGTGGTTTCTTCAAAATGGATTTCCACGCATCCCTCATGCAATTGAGGGTACGCTTCCATCAACTATAGCGTTCCTTATTCCTACTGCCATTAGCGTAACTAGTACATAAATGTATAACGTGAAATATTTTACTTTGGCGGTATTAAAATGTTACAGTATTTAAATAACAGCTATTTTGATATTAGATTTACAGTTTGTAAATAAAAACAAGAATTCTGGAAGTTGCGTAGGACGTAGAGAAATACCAGATATTTGCGTAAACCTATAAGACTATATTATTCTTCCAACCAAGTATTCCAAATCGAGTATTTCAGACCCTTTTTTGCAACGCTTACATCTATAGTTTTTAGTGCGTTTAATATGTGTCTTATTTGACCTATTGCCATATAAAAACCATTAATTTTTATTTCCATCTATGTGTATCTGTTTACCTTTACATAAAATAATCAAAATTATTAATTTGCATCTGTGTTAATAATCACTTTCGTTTGAACACATAAAAAAATAGTTCAGATTATTTGATTCTGTGAAACAAGCAGATTGGGATTTAGGTCTTGCATGAAATATCAATTTACTAGGAAATAATCATCATCATCATCAAAAATAAGCTATCAATCTTGATATTAATTTGCTGCAGCTCTCCACTTTTGTCTATTCTTTGCCAAAATTATACATATTTGACCTTATTCTTCCAACCTTGCTCGCTATCTGATTCACGTTCTCCAGTCCTGGTTTGCCCCTTTAATGTATTCCTTCCACTCTTCCTTCTATAATCATTTTCATCAGATTATCACGGCTGAATTTGTAGGATGGAAAAAATCTTAAATTTTAATCATATCATCGATAATTTTTGAAAACAAATATGTTTAAATACCAATATTATAATTTCTAACCCTATTCATTTTGCTCCTTATAATTTAAAACTCCGCACGTAACTGTGTTCAGAAGATTTAAACGGTCACATTAAATACAATATAATGTCCCAGAAAAAATATTATTTTGTACTCACCAGAAAATACAAAAGATCCCATTTTTAGTCTTTCTTTTTCGTCCAGCCAACGAACAAAAAGGATATGAAATCCTGGTAAAACAACGCCCTGTTGAGTAAGAAAACATAGTTTTAGAAAATTAATATATGAGAAATTTTAATTATTGTATACCTAGAGGTTAAAAATAAGATCCATAATTAAATTTGAGTGTATAACCCTAATTAGTAATAAGACGTGGTGCTTGTAGAAAATAAAATTATATAGAGTTCACAAACGTGCCTAACGAATAATGTAATTGCATGTAAAATGTTTGATTTTATCTGGGAATGAATAAACAAATAACTTGCTCCATTATTTTGAGTTTTCTTTGGAAATGAACTATTCATATATTAATATAAATAGGGTTTGCTTAACCTTTCAATCACATGGATATTACAACACTTGAAATAAGAAATTGCATCTTTGGTATCCTTAATAATTATATAATAAACCAGAGCAAGAGTCAGACAGCAAATGAAGCCACAGCTAGAAGCTTATTATTCTAATACACCTAGTAAAATAGTAAACTGGAGTGTATTTAGTTAGTCATACTTTACCATAATTGTGATTAAGGGTTTGTAAAGGAAGTTCTCACAGATCTAAGGGAACATGGTTCCATTTAGTTAGTGATAATACCGCTCTAATTGTTTTAATTCGTTTTTCTATCTATTAAGTAAATATCAAGTCGTAAGGGCTGGGTGTGTAACACTGAGTGTATAATATAAATCACGATTTTTTTAATAAAAAATCCACTTTAAGCCACCAATATTGAGATCAATAAGCTTTGACGTTCTAAAAATGTGCCTTATTTGATTTATTAATTATAAATTTCAACTAAAAATCATCAAAAGGTTCTAATATACTTTCTTATGGATTACTGAAATAATACATTATGTTTATATCATTAATTAAACTCACTAACAATGTAAATACAATAATTGTAATATTATTAACCCCGCCAATGTGGCAACATAGGTTTCTGATTTTCTAATAACGAGTTTGCTATGACAATTAAACTGTAGATAAAGTTAGATGATGAGACGTGATGAATTGTGTGGTTATTTTAAAATATACGTTAGATATCAATAAGATATATTTTTTTTAAATCTCAGTTCATATATAATGTGTTTAAGAAAGTTTGAGCTGAACAAAATACATGAAATGCAATAACGCGTGCAAAATAAGTTTACAATTTTTCTGATGTAGTTTGAAATATTCATTGTTCTGGCTGAAAATTAAGAGTAAGAAGGATGTGGTGAATCTAGTTAGCTTTAAGATATAGTTATAAACAAATATATTATGATCAAATCAGTGAACTGAATAAATTAAACTAAGAGTAATTCAAATTGAATGTAGTGACAGATCTTAGGTTTGAGTACTCTTAGACTTACAGTACAAAATCCTTTTATGAGAACGACGGATATATACAGCCAAACGTGTACACGTAAGAAGGTTGGTTGTAGACAATCTAGTAAGCCTTGGAAAAGAAAGGAGTAGCCCACTAGATTTTTCACACCAAATACCTCACACAACCGTGCTGAGATCAAATAAGAAGCGAGCATCCCGATTGAGCTCCCTGACAATACCATAGTTTGAGTGACACCATTCCACTCAAACTCTCCAGACTGTAAACAGAAGAACATAACTAAATTAAGTTTTCATTGGGCTACATAGTAATATATTTACCAAAATAAATAAAAATAGGAAAGCCACTGAAATCGAATATAACATATTTACAGTTTTAATGAGAATATAAGAATGGAAATTGAATTTGGTTTTATATACAAAAAATGCTATTATTTTTAATTTTGTTTCGTTATCCTATAATTTATATATAGTGTAACTAGCAGAAATAAATCCACAACTTTTTAAGTGTGAAATTTGTATAAGTTTAATTTCTTCTGGGTTTTATTTGAGACAATATGTTATTCTGTATTTGTGAAAGAAATTTATTCGTGCCAAATATTAATTTCAATGAAATCTTAATTTGTTTACTGTCACTCTGACTAAAATTATTGGTTTGTTACTATTTTATGGCAAAGCTGCTAATAAGAGGTTTTCAATGTGTCCACTGAACGTGTCAACATTTATGGGTGACCATAAAAAATAAATAATTAATAGTCTAAATTTAGTTCTCATATATTTATAGATCTTATTTGTAAGTTCATAGACACTTTGAAGTAGATTTCTAAGATAAATTCCTTGTGATTGAAAAATACAAGAGGAATAAAAAAAGCTACATGAAATTCCTTGTGATTGAAAAATACAAGCGGAATAAAAAAAACTACATGAAAGAAATTTCTCCTGTTTTGTTTGTTTTTTTGCAAGGAAGTGGTTGCATAAGTGGTTGTATATATATATATATATATATATATATTAATTAAAATTAAGAGTTAGCTTTCTACTAAGTTATTTTTCCACACAATCACTCTTGCAGTCAAGAAATTTTGCCAAAGTTTTACTGGTTTTATGAATTCCTCACAATAGATTTTCATAGCTTGAAGATGTAGCCACACCTTCACCTATGACTTTACATCATCATCTGACCCAAAGTGATAACCTTTAAGTTACTTCTTAAGCTATTTGAAAGAGATGAAAATTTGAAGGAGCCAAGTCTGGGCTGTACGTTGGGTGATTCGACACCGTGAAAACAAGATGTCGAATTTCTGCAGTTGAACTTGCACTGGTGTGTGATCATGCTTTTATTTTTCTCTGAATTTCACAGTAATTTCAGAATTGATAGCTGTGTCCCTCTAGGTATGAATTCTGAACGCAACACACCTCTAACATCCCAGAAAACCGTGAGCATGGCTTTGCCCGCTAATGTTGCGTCCTTGAAATTTTTTGGGCACACGTGATCCTTTGTGTTGGTACTTGATGGACATTTTTTTTCTCTGGGTTAAAATGATGCATCCAGCTCTCATTTTCCATGAAGAGGTTGTCACCTTCACAGACGTGGAGCAGAACAAGCGTTTGGCTAGTGACCTCCCACTTCTAATTAATCTCTGGTGTGAATATTTTATATTCCCATCACGATCACACTCTTAGATGGCCCAGATCTGCAATAATTGTCTGCAATCGCTCACGTGAAGTCCAATATTTGTCCACCAGTTCTTGTTGAGAAACAAGATGGTTATGATTATTGAGTTCATCCACATTATTCCGCTGAGCTTCTTTGGTAGTGGTTCGTGGTCTTTTTCTCCATTGTTTGTCATTCGGGTTGAACGTGGCTCTTTCGAGCTTCTCCTCGTAAGCAGGTACAGCCCAACTTCAAAGTGTATTGAAGTCTTCACATTTATCTGTATAAACAACCGTTATTCGCCAACAAATTGTAATCGGAAGCATGTTTTCTACAATTAATAAATCGATCAATTCACTTTGTTATAACCACACTGACATATTTGAGTAAAGCTTTACCATGTGTACGACCATAATTCAGAGAACTTTAGCAGCATAGGATAAAAACTTGACTTCACGAATCGAGGCCTACTAGATATTTAGATGTAAATCACTCAGTATTCCTCCACCTATCTGATACTAAATAAAGAGCAAGCATTAATTTTCAGCACCCCCGCAAATGTGTGACTTGTTACTATTGATTTGTAAAAAGGACTTACTTTTATAGGCATTTTTTGTTAGGTTGCATCGGATTGAAACATTATTATAAACGGCCTTGGATTCTGTATTCATACTCTAGGATGAAATAGCTTATCTATGAAGTGTTTATGTCCAAAAAAAAAAATGCACATTCTTTTTTGCCAGTGCTCAAAGTCCTACGTAATATCATGAATATTTCTTTGTCAGTGCATAAGCCAATAAACTTTTTCACTTTGAAATATGCTCATTTATTTGATTGCAATGACAAAAAGCGCTGTATAAAATTCGTTTCTGGACAAAAATCCACAAAAATATAGTTGACTGATGAACATTTTTTGTTATATTAGAAATATTTTGAAAATAGTTTAAAAGGTTTTGTTTAAAGTTTTTATTTGTGGATCGTGTAGCATACCAACAAAACACTATATTTGTTTTTGGGTAGAAACTCATTTATGGGTAATTAACTGATGATTGATTTTTCAAAAACATTAAATATTTTACAATTGGTTCTAACAATTTGGTTTCAAATAGCTATCTTGGGAGTATTTGAAATGAAAAATAAGAGTATCTACTTGTTTATGTGGTAAATATTCATTTATGGGTAGTTAAATGATGAAATTTGGAATACTTAAACCTGTATCTCAAAATAATATATTTGAAAGGTTAGTGCGCCGTCCAAATTGTTGTCAATTTTTATCCATATTTTTGATCCTATTAAAATATTTTAAGTTAGCTCTCATAAGATAACCATTCCTGCACCAAGTAAAATATCTCATTAGTATTGACAAATAACGTTTAGGCCTTAATAGTTAAATGTTTTATCAAATACTCTCCTTCTCATTAGTAATAGTAAGCCCACTGTAATGTTCACTTAGGATTAAAAACCAGTTACTTTACCGTGACATTGTAAGTTTCGTTGTAAGTGGACTCGATGGGGCATATGTCCAAATCACTATCATTTCCACCGATAACGGTGACCCTTTTGATCATAGCGGCGACCGATATTGGGCTGATCGATCCCATGTACGTCATGAGGAATACCGTGAAAGAGCTTTCTGCCAGGAAGACATAGCGGCAAGGTATGTTCTGCCACCATCGTACTGAAAAATGCGTTAAAAGATAAAATTAGCTCATTTTAGCTTGTGTCTAAGACTTAAATACAACCCAAGATAAGCACCCAGTAATATTATAAATAAGAGAAATAAATTAATTAAAAAAAATTATTTAGAATGAAAATTGAATGACTTTAGATTAAAATGTCTGATTGAATTGTGCTTAAAATTATAAAATACTGTCATATAGAAAAAAATTAATAACATATATTAGAATAACATCGTCAAACCATTAGTGAAAAAATATAAGTTGACGACAAGTCTAAAAGTACATAAACAACCATTTAAAAATACAAAAATAAAAACGAAAAATTTAAAAAAAAGTCCATGTTTACAATGCAGCCCATCTGGATTAATATTTAAATCCAAATTAAAAAACACAGGTTTAGTAACACCTAAAGTTATGACAACGGTAGTCAAAGATCATGTTATTAGCACTAGCTAAAAGTAGTAACTGGAAATAACCAAGACTGGACTTATATCTACTACCAGACCATCACATTATTATTATTATTATTATTATTATTATTATGTTTCATTCGTTATAGCAAGAACTTTAACTTGGATTTAACTATTTATCCACATGGGCTGCATTGTAAACTTGGACTTTATTTTTTATTTTTCGTTGTTAATTTCTGCCCATTGTTTAACTTGTGTTGTTGGCCTGTATCAGTGCTCAACTTGTGGATCATTTATGCCCATCAGGCATGGCTCGTGTTATTTACATTGTTTGACATTGTGTTGCTTGCCAGTATTGGTTCTCAACTTGTGGGTCATTTCTGCCCATCAGGCACGGCTAGCATTACTCTAACATAGACGTGTTTTTGCCCTAATAGGGGCTGGGTATCTCCCACCTTGTTTACTTCTCAGGTCATTCGTTTAACGTTTCTTGCATAGCCCAATTGGTCGTGCGCCAACCCTTGACAAAACCAGGCCTAGAAAACTGAATTGCAACTTACCTGTACTATAAAATTGTTGTATGTTTTTTCGGCCGGCTCGTCTGTGTCTGAAGCCGACAGCCAACAGATTGTAACTTTTATAACTAAACCTGTCTGTCTTACTAGTGGGCGCTTCACGCCAAACTCTCGCTTAGAGAGTATCCGTTTTATAACAATCTGTGTGGCTACTTAACTTGGAAAAATCTAAGGACTGTTTCTGTATACATTGGTTTGTGTTCTGAAGATGCTATTGTACTTTCTCTGCCATTTGATTCATTAAACTAATTTGTTAACGTGCATTTATATATTTTTCTTTTGAGTGTCTCCTATTAAGTTTATTATCCTTGTTATAGCAATCGCTGTCTCTGGTATCAACTAGAACGGCGGTTCATTGCGTTTAGTATTATTTTAGTATTACTGGAAGATCAAACGAGTATTTTAGTAGAAATGTACTTGCCTACTTCCTAAACTCTGTTTGTTCAGAGATATCCACGCCATTAAAATAATATTTTGATACCACAAGAATTCAAACACAAATTTTTTAATGGATTTGTTAGTCATAGTAAGCATAACGGCTAATTTATTTCGATCACTTGAGTATCAAAAATGGACACAATTTAAAATTAGTTTTATCACAGATTCTCTATTTTATTAAACTTTGAGATATTGATCAACCTTGAGATGATTCTGGTGATTAAAAAAAAGGAGCCACTTAGAATGAAAATTAAAAACTATGAGTTAAATAAATATAGAGGTTCAAGGGGTTGAGATGCCCACTTACAAATGATGCCTACTGCACCATAGAAATTAGGCCGAGAAATGTCATGACCAAGGAAGCTTTCAACCAAAAGAATCTACTGCTAAGCAGCAAGTTGAGTGTAGAACTGAGGAAGGAACTGATAAAATGCTACATTTGGATCATCACGTTGTATGGATCAAAAACACACTTAGGAAGATGGAAAGGAAATAATTTTGAGGGCTTTGAAATTTTGTGCTGGAGAAGATTTGAGAAAATCATGGGTACAGACAGGGTGACAAATGAAGTCCTAAGAAAATTGAGTGAAAGGGTCACTGACAGAAGATATATATAGATTGGTCGTAAGGCAGAAAACATAATAATAATAATAATTATTATTATTATTATTACACGTCTAAGAGTATCGGATTTTGAGAAAGGTTAGAGTTCGAAATTTATACAACTAATATTAAAAACTACTTTTCGATGGGGTGTAAAATTTAAATTTTGGGAAATTGTATTACTATATAAGATAATAAAAAATAAATCTTGAAATTTGAAAATGGGATTGGGGTACTTAAAACTTGGTTACAATTGTAAAGTTTATAAACGGACAACCCAACAATCATCATAAAATCTGGAATGTTTCGAATTTAAATCTAGGGTGCAGAAAATTATAAATAGAATAAAAAAGTTCTCTTAATTGTAGAAATTTTTTGTATTTTGGTATAGGCAGACCATTAGTTAGAGATAAAAAAATAAAAACTAGAGTGTATCTTATCTATCCGTTGTGATAAAAAAAAGCTAAAAATTGTAATGTATATGTATAAATTAGCGTCTAACAGCTAAATGATAGACTAAATAAACAAATTCTGGCTTCCAAGCTTGGTTAACAGTGATGCTATTTGGAAAAATAATCATGCTTTAAATACAATATGTTTCTTTAATAGAGTATAATATTCATGTATGATCTTTGGTAAACTGTGATGATCTTGACATCCAATATTTTTTTTAACAATATATATTAATTCATATATCTTATTTATGATCATGCCTAGGTAAAAATTGAGTTGTTAATATTTTGCATTTGATTATCACCAATTTTTTAGACATGTTAATATTTTGGTCCAAAAATTTAATTTATTAATTAACATAAATAGTTTTGTTTTGCCATATTTAGCTCAAAATTGTACAACGAGGAATTAAAAAAAGTGGGCAGCTTGTTTTGAACTTTTTAGTTTGTTATAGTTTTGGAGCTGCTTAACCGTGCGAAGAATTAGTTAAACTGTTAGTTAATTATAAGAGAATACAAACATCGATTAATTATAAGTATAACCAGTCAAACTGAAAAGTAGAGTGTACAAAACTCTTTATTAAAATGATGTAATTAGATTAAATAAGAAATTAAGATCTAAAATAGTGGTTGGATTTAATAAGTAGATTTATTTATAGCATGTTGAGAAACTAAATATAATATAAAATACCATTGTAAAAATAATAATAATTCAATCTAATCTATAAATAGACTATGATAATGATAAGTTAATAAAAGAAAATAAGTTTCATAAAGGAAAAATGATCTTAAAATCTCCTTTTGATTTTAACTCATTCCTTTGTTCTTTGGGTTAATTATAAAATCTTAAATTATTCAATTTGATTTAGAAGTTCCTTAACAATAATATGAATCTTAGAACCTAGCTAAACTCCTATAGAGAATATATCAACCAATTTATTCATACTCTCACATTTTGGAAATCAAACAACTTTTTTATATATTTCCTAATGATTAATTTGATTAACAGTAGTTTATATATATTTTGATATATTTGGGGTCATTTTTGAAAAGTGCGTGAAAAATAGTATAGTTTCAAATAATCTATATTGTCTCAAGTGTGTTACCTTCAATGTACTGCACATGTAAATTTTACAAATAGCTACATTTTATTTTAGATTTAATTTATCTTAGAAAGATTTATATTTTTTGTGTTCATACATGCTTAAATTGTATATGTATTATAAATTATATATTCTATCATAATCGATAAACAAAGGAAAAAATATTAATAGTTACAAACTTACCTTTTGTTGTTGACGAACTATCCAGTGAATTATCCAATTTGGTCTCCATAGTCAATAACCAAGTGTCGTTATGAGGATTGACTTACTGTGACTACATCAACCTTCTGTCTTGAATTTATATCATTTGTTCAAGATAACAAACCGTTAACCGTAATCTCTTTGAGAAACGATGAGTCATGTTAAAATGATATGAATGTGTTATTGGTTTAAAGACATACACTAATTAATATGGATAGTTATAATACTGATTTTAATTGGTTTAAATAATAATAAATATGAAACCTTATAATGATGCGTCTAAAAGTGCATGCAGAATAAGTTTACGTGATAGCATTTGTAACTACTTAATATAAATATGCTTTAACAGATCTTAAATATATATGAATTAGTGTATTCTGTGAACGAGTAGATGATATTAAGACTGGGTTCCCGATGTCATTTAAAAAATCACATTTATAAAAAAGAACCTAAAGCTATAGATTCGCAAAATTTATTCAGGCAAATTTTCACTAATATCTTTTAAATAGTTAACAAGTATAAACTTGACTGTTTATAACTAAAGTCTTGGAAGCTTTCAGGGATATATGTGTCCCAGAAAACGTAAAAATACCTGAGAAGTCTTCTCTTATAAGTTTTTCTGGATTTTAGGTACGCGTTTATAGTAATGTAATAATATCCATTTAATAAAATCAAATAGATGAAACCATATAGTCCTCAATTTATAAATTGAATTAACAATATCGGTAATTAATTAAAAAGGTCCAATAATCTTTTCAGCGCAAGATGATAAAAATATAATCAGAGTAGTTGAGAGTGTTATTTAATTCGAAGGCTAGTATACAGATACAGATATTTACTATTTTATATGTAACATTTGTGGTGGTAGCCTATTTTATATGCCTTTAATTTTAAATAAATTTATTGTCAATGAAATTCATTTAGCATCTGAGCTCTTATTTATACACTGATGGACTAGGAGTGAGGAAGGTATAACATTGAGGAAATGCGTATTAGCGCTTAAGGGGCGAGGTAAAGAAACTACTTACGTAGATTTTCCTAGAAAAAACTGTGATATGCTTCAATCTTCAAATTCCCTACACCGGAAGATAATGCTATTCGAAAGTGACACCTTATTTGACTTGCTAATAAATTCGTATTTAAATCTTCTTGTTTGTGTGTGGCATCATGTGGTTAATTTAATGTGTAAGTGAAGACAGGAGTGGAAATTCAAAAATTACAAATGGGGCATCTTCATTTCTAATATAACCACAGCTTTGCCAATAACTGCAGTTCATGTTACCTCACTGATACCTTCACCACCATCAGAGTAGCCAGCATTGTTAACTGTTCTACTTCAATTACCAAGTATTAACTGTCTAATAATGGGTCCACAAAAAGCCAGTGCTTTACCAGGATTTCATGCCTTCACTGGCTGTGTTACCACAGAACATTTTTCAGGCAAAAGAAATTTGAGTGTGTGTTGAAGAGGGAATAGAAAAATTTGTCTGCCAAATTTATATGCCCTTATCTATATCATCGACAGTGGGAAAAGTAAGATGATATATTAAAAAAAGTGGAATTTGAAAAGATTCCACCAAGGTTGTCTGCTCAAGGATTCTCTATATTGAGGGCTATTTTATCAGTGCATAATTTGGAACAATGTTTTATTGCTCATTCAAATATACCATCTCCTGAACCGGGCTATGGTTGAGAAACTAGTAATGGTTATTATGTCCCTAAAATTACAGACATTCCACCAGCACCTTCAGAAATATTAGAGCGCATAAAATGATCTAAAAAAAAACTGTCTCTCCAAATTGTGCTCCTGTTGCCGTAGTTATCTCCCATGCGCCGATATGTTTTTGTATCCAAATGATGATTCTCAAAAGTGTGAAAACAGCAGCACTCTTTATTCCAATGATGACGAAGACGGTGATTGTGACGACTTAGAATTATAACACAGCATTTACAAACAATATTCTAACTTACAGAAATAATTTTATATTATTTTTATTATGTATTTTTTCTTTTTATACTGAGTAACAAATCATTAGCAAATTCACTATATTTTCTTGAATTACTATAAGAAATATGGTTCAGTAAGAGTTTCAACTTATATTTTATTTTCCAAAACAAATGTTTTGCAAGACCACTTAGTTTCTCGTAGGCCTTGAATGTAAAAGATTTTTCCTAATACTTTTGTTTAGAATTAAACACAGTTATATTTTTAAAGTATTAAATTTTCTGAAGCCAATAATGCCATTGAACAAGTTAAGTTATTACATTTAATGTGCACACCTGCTGAGGGAATATTAATCTAATGTTTTTATAGCTGCTGGATAGAAAGCTATCTTAGGGATCCTTAATGTTTGTGATAGGGAGGCCGTAAATATTTCAAACTAAAGAGAGTTAAAAACACTATTATAGTGGTTACCATTCGTAAATCTAGGAACATTAATTTGCTTACTACCACCAAAAATAATAAACAAAAATTAAAATGTTTATCGTTTATTAATATTTCTGGAGATAATAATTTAATTGCATGCTGTCGGTCAAATTGTAGATAAATTTATTAGCTTTAATTTTAGTTATTGTGGCCTTTTATATCATAAAATAGATGGAAGTTACAGTCAATAATGTTGTAACAAGTAACATGATATTTCCCCTCCACCTGCACCATACATACTAATCCCAACTCCCTCCACCCCTCACATGAGTTTTGGAAGTGGCAACATGTGTTTTTGAACTTTATTGGGTGCCAATTAATAACTAAAAAAACAAGGCAATATTGTATCACAAAGTTCACACGGCAAACCAGTTGCTCCTCAATAGGAGGGTCCAATGACTTGATTTTATTGTATCTTAAATATGCAAAACGTTGGGTGAAAAACAGAACTTTTATTTTGGGATTAAAAACCCCTAACTGTTGAGTGGGGGGGGGGGCTACACATAACTTCCCCCCTCCCACCTTTTTCGGTTTTAAATATTTTTTTCTAACAAAACCATTCAGGTGCAAAACGCCATACTTGGGTGTAAAACGGTTCAAAACATGACTTTTAAGATGGCATGAAAAAAATCCAACATTTTGATAGTGGGGGGCTACCCTTAACTTGGCTCTCTCTAAACATTAACAGTCGTACCGTCTCTGGGGTTAGGGTACAAACGTAATACTTGGGTGCAAAATAGGTCAAAATAGTTTCAAAACGGTGTTGCATTTAAATTTTTATTTTTATGGGGTGGGGGAAAACTTAAGTGATCTGCTATACCACCTTAGTAGTGTCTTCTATATCCTGTCCTGGACTGGATATTCCTTTAATATTCCTCTTACTCTTTCATGTCTCATCTTTTCAAATTTTGTCAGACCGATCCTGCATCTCAGATATACCATTTAACCCACCTGCATTCTGCTCTTATTCTGTTCCTTTATTATCCACGTTTCTGCAGCGTACGTCAATATTGGTAGGTAATAGGCATTGTAGATCACTACCCTGCAGTTTTCTGGCATATCTATGCTCCAAATCAATTTTCTCACACTTCTGAAAAATGCCTCAGCTTGCCATCCTCTCTCACTTATTTATCTCATATTCCTTCCACTCTGTTTTAAAATACTCCCTAGATATTTAGAACGTTTTACTATCTTCCATTGTTCTCCGAACACTGTCACGTGAGTTGTATACTGGTCCTTCTTCTTTGCCATGACCACTTTCTCACTCCTCCTCATCGCCACAACCATCAGGTCATCTGCAACCACCATTGTTTTAATTCTACCCCGCATAATTCTTTTTATTAATTTCTTCATTATTTCATCCATTACTGCAATTAACAGTAGTGTTTTTAGACCGTTCAACTCAAACCAATTTGACTTCCTCTCTCCACTTTCACACAGCTCATAAGCTTCTAAATGGGCTTTAAATCAGCCTAACATGTTTTACTTATTTATACATAGCTACAAAACAAAATAATGGAGACTCGTTTGGCTCATGTGTATATGTTAAAAACTATTAAGTCATGCATATAAAGTATGAACTCAATCAAGCTCCTTCTACGTCACTGCTCGCGAGAATTAAAAACAATATTAACAGTAATACATTATTCTAAGTTAAAGCCAAACCTTAAGAATAGATAGATATCAAAATATAATAAGCTCAAAAGCCGTGGTGTACCATTGCTTGACTTTATAATAACTATACCGGTTCACAAACATGACATTTTGGCAATGCATTATATTGGTATAAGATTGTTCATTTTTTATAAAACCAATTAATTTAATGAAGCTGTTCATAATGAAACCATACGACACTTTTGTACTTTTGTACTTACTTAAGTAAAAGTGTAATTGAGAAGTTAATGTGTCAGTTATGTTATAGAAAAGCTCGGAAGGAAATGGATTTGGAGCTATAGTGTCGTTATATACAATCATTGAATGAAACAGCAGAACGAGTAGTCCATAAGAAAATTAAGGGTTAATATATTAACTGGAAGATACTTTCAATTTGTCTAAGTATGATGATTAGTGATAAAAAAAATGTATTCAGAAATTATATCATATATGTAAAGTAATGACTTATTGATATATAATTTATTTGAATTAATCTCCAACTTAATTTATAATATGAATAAATGTCATTGTCGTTTACTATTTTAAATGTTCAAATATTTGTATTCATTGAACCAATAATATATATTTGTAATATGAAAAACTTTCCCAAGAAAATATAGTATGATATCTGAATATAAGTGTAATAGTTTGTGGATAATATAAGTGGTTTATACTCCTCCAAGATCAGTAACAATGTCAGTTAATTAAACTCAAAATTAAATCACTCCAGATGCTATACCACACATTAGTTCTTATTTATTATGTGATATTTAGATTACCATAACATTTAAAATTACATAATAATAACCTGCTGTGTATCTATTATTATTATTATTAATATTATTATTATTATATTAAGATATAAATGACTAAAGAGTTATATCCTGCGAGTAATGTAAATTGTGATATTTTTCTGACAGGTTCAAATTTCTGATGTAGTAAGAGTTTTTACCAGAATTATAAGATAATATTCTTAAAAGATGGTTTCTCCCGTGCAATTTAAAAAAACTGTATTCGTATATTTCAAAGATAGCTTATCTTTAGCCTTGTAAATATAATTAGTTATTTTGTGATATCAATTTGGTTATTAATCGTATCAGTGATAGAATTAACTATCGTATCACTTTAATGTTGGACTGGATTGTTGGTGATGGGTATATTTGGGCTCCAATTCGGATCAGGTGTATTGAAGGTGGTCCCACCTACATTGTTATATATTTTCTCTTCCCTTTATTTTCTATCGTATGTCACATTTGACCAGGAGGGACTTTGACGTCCAGGTTAGGTCGCCTTACGTGTAGACTATTAACCGCTCTGGTGGCACACAGAGCGTTGCCCAGGGTACACCATGGGAGGTTGTCTACACGTTTTACCGGAATTGGAATGATGGGGCGATAATTATAATGATGTTGTGGAGCTGGGATGAGTCTTAACTTAACTTAAGCCTAATCAACCAAACCATGGGGACCATTGGTATAATTCCTCTAAAGGTAAATAATACCCTCAGTACTAGCCAGGAATTGAACCCGGTACGTCTAGGCTTGTAGCCAGGTGCACTGGCCACTACATCACGGGGCTGATTTCCTTCCTATTTGTGTTGCTACATCTAATCTTAATTTCTTCCTTTAAAATTAATGCCCGAATACGTAGTTAATTTATGCTTATAACCAGAACTGACACAAAAACATAAAGGAAAGAAATATTGTTTAGCCTTGTAGTATGATATTAGGCTAATGTAAGACAGTAGAGGAGGCTTGTCACGAGTGGGTACATTGGAGCATATGCAGATAATTCAGCTTTGTTGGGTATTAGTAAGGAGGCTGTTTGAAGATATCCGGATATTTTACTAGAAGCTAGTAAGGGAATAGGTTTAGAATAATTGATCGTTGAACATATTTCCTCTTTGATAATACAGAGAGAAAATATTGAGAATGATAATTTAGAGATTACTTCGAATAACATATCAGTTAACATGGTTAATGAGTTTAAATATCTAGGATTAATTTTAACAGACAATAACGATATTAGAGTGGCAATTAGGAAAAGAGTACCGTCAGGAAATGCATGCTATTACTTGGTCAGCAAGCTGTTGCTAAGTTGACTGCTTTCAAGGAATGTAAAGCTCGGACTATACAATACAACAATTCTACTCGTTGTTTTCTATGGGTGTGAATTATGGTCTCTTACATTGCATGACGAAAATATTTAGGGTGTTTGAAAACAAGGTTCTCAAGAAAATATTTGGTCCAAAAATAAATGAGGATACCAGGAATTGGAGGTGGCTACATAACCTATTCTCCTCACATGACATCAATATAACCAAGTATCGTAGATTACGGGATGCAGGACATGAAGCGCAAATTGGAGAGTCTATAATTAGGTTTTATAGAAATATATTTCATATAAAAGTTTTTACACTTTTAATAGTACTACAATTTTGCAATTATAAGTTATTTAGTACTTCAAATTGTTGCAGGGATACGGAAATGTCCGCTCTGTAAAGTACCGTAAAAGTCATTTTCATGGAAAAATGAAAATAGCCAGTTTATTTATAGTCTTTATCAACACCTATATATGAATTTTAATCAGAATCGTTAAAGCCGATTTTTTTCTCTTTCAGCTTTTTATTTAACTACTCTTAATTTTGGGGTTAAAAAAACACACAGAAATACGGCATTGCAAGGCCACTTTTTAAGGTTCGGGGGGTCATGAGACGTCGACATCCATCAACATTTCAGGTTAGATTTTTTTTTTACGGTCACAATACTTTACCTTTAATTTCCGAAAAGTAGAATATATATTTACCGGACCGACCGGAGCACTTAAAAACATTTTGCTGAAATATTGAAAGTAGCCGATTTGTTTAGAATATTTATAAATGTTTTGAAATGAAATTTAATCAAAATCATTAGAGCCAATTTTAAGAAAATATACAATTTATCTTTTTGCCTATTCCTTAAATTATGAGTTAATAGTGAGCCCTAGCATGGGATGAGTCCTGGAAAGCTGAGTAGCAGAGCATTGTTGCATTAAGCCTAGGGTCCATTTTTAAACCCCCATGTAACATTTTTAAATATACGAATATAGCAACAATAATATTAAGAGTGGAAAAGAAAGGGTGAGCAGTAAATCTAGTGAGACGTTAGCAGAGTAATTCTGTTTCAAAGGGATGAGGAGGATTTTGAGAAATTGTTGTTGTGGTATGAAATTATTGTAGTAGTTTTTACTCATGGAGGTGAGATAAGGGAAGTTATCTATATTACCGTATTTTTTCGATTATAAGATATAATTTTTTAACCTATCTATAAATGGGGTGCTTTTTAGAATTAAAGTTATTTTTTGACCAATATCCATGATGGGTCAAGAAATTATATAGTATGGAACAGTTAAAATAAAAACAGTTCAGAGGAATTAGACTAATACTTGTTCAGTAGGAAGAGATGAATAACATAAATACTAATAAACAAGGTACTATCAACTTTAGTAAATTAAATTCTGTAATCAAAATATTTCTTGGGTATAGGGTATTTTAGCGATTTATTTCTATACATTCTATTAGGATTAAAGCTTTATTTATATCGGTGGTACTGAAAAATTAACGTGTGTCTTACGATCATTGGCGTCTCAGAACCGAATAAATATGAGATCGTGGTAGTTCTGGATCAGGTAAGAGAAGAATGGCGAGGGGTAGTACAAGTGGGCACTAGAAAGTTAAGTTGCCTCATTTAAGTAGAGATAAGGTAGGTTATGACTAAGAAGTTATACTAACAGGTGTAAGGTTATGTTGTTTTTTTATAATTTTGCACCACATCTTACTACCCGTTCTGTCTATACGCTTAAGTCCAAATACAATAATGGGTTAGGAATTAGAAAGGTTAAATTTAGAGGAAGTGAACCCGCATTTGGATGTAGGGAGAGTGGAAAACCATTTAGTAAAAACCTCCTCCAGTTCATCTGACTGAGATTTGAATCTCGATCTCCCCTTCCTCAGCAGTTTAGCTTCACACGAAACTAGCTCGTTAACTAATTACACCACCGAGGCGGGTGTGTTAAGTTGTGTAGCTTTGGCATAAGGGGGGAGAGTTAGGAAGCTGAGGAGAACGACTAGTGGGTATAAAAGGTTTAGTTGTAGGAAAGGAAATAGAAGGTTACTCTCAAGGAAATGTGCAATCAAGAATTAACATCTTGCAACAATACACTTCAAAATAATATATTTTTGAATATCCAAATATTCATGAATGTTTAACTTATTTTGTAAAAACCTTCAACTAGTAGCCCTTTGTTAAACGGCGCATTATTCAAATAATTGTGAAAGTCTGATAATAATCCTAATTGCCTTGAAACAATACAAATCTTGAAAAAAAAATGATAAAATGATAAACAGTTTTGTCTAGTCATTAACTATTTTAGGATTAAAAAAACATGCGAATTCACATGACTTGCTAAATTTATTGATTTGTCATCTCCTTTAATTTTAATTGTCATTCTTTAAGGATAACGTACGATATTTGAAGAATGCCTATTTATTAGAAAAATAATAATTTTCAGATAATAATTGATTATTATCTTGTGATAAAAGGTAAGACTATATTATGTAAATAATGAAAGTCATGGATGTAAAAAGGAAAATCCAACTTTTGGCTTGTAGTTTTATTTGATATCTGCCACTAATTCCCAGCAATGATCATGTGCTATTAGATTTCTTGTGAAATTGCTCTCTGAATTTAGTGTTGAAATAATATTTATTTTTATTTGAAGTATTAATAAACACTCATATATACAGTAATCTTTTTCACGGGGACATACTTAGTACTATGAATATGTGATCACGCCGTTTAGTTAATCCGTTTTAGATACATAATAGAGTAAAAATAATAGCCCTTGGTCCACACCATATCACACCGAGGATAGCACCTAACCTAGGTAAGTAAGGCAGCTCTAACCAGAAGTCACATCATCGTGTGGTTTTCTGTATTATACTTTAGAAAACAGTCGAATTATTGAAAAGAGTGAAACAATTTTAACATCTAAAAAAATGTCAATACAATTGAAAAAATAAATATTTTAAAATTAAAATCTTATCCAATTTATTTATTGTTAAGTTGAGAATGCCTTAAACTTCATTTGAATAAGTTTTATCTTTCAAGCGTAATAATGTACAGGGTGGCTATAAAGTCTGGAACCATATGAGAAATTATACATAGCACATGTTCCTATTAAAGATCTTGCTCCACATGTTCGCCAGCATTCTCAACGCACTTCTGAAGACGTTTTACAATACCTCTTTTAATTGTCTTTAACATGCGTGGTTTCAGAGCAGAAATTGCAGTGGTTATTCTTTTCCAGAGATGTTCCAGGTCCCGAACTTTTACTGCATACACCTCACAATCCCCCATATGGCAAAATCCTTAGTGTTCAGGTCAGGTGACCTTGGTGATCATTCCACAGGGCCCCTTTTTCCAATCCAATGTCCGGAAAACATGTCATCCAACCAATGGCGTACGGAACTTGAATTATGAGGTGGAGCTCCATCTTGTATAGACCACTCTGGATAGTCACCGATCGTATCAAGTTCTGGTACCATTTCATTGCCCAGCATACTGAGGTAATTTTCTCCAGTGGTTGTTGATTCAAAGAAGAATGGACCAACAATCTTATCGTCCCATAAACCACACCATACCATCACTTTTGGAGAGCCTTTGTAAAGTATGACGTCACTCTACCGTCACCGCGCGCTCTTGAACTATGGGCCTGTCATGTATGGCGCTAGAGGGCAAGTCACGTGGTGTTTCTCCCTGGCTTCCACGATGGCGGGACCACAGTTCAACTCTAGCTCACACTCATTTTACTGACTTACTTTGGGTTAGTGAAACATCCCTAACATGATAGTGCTTGCTTGCACATTGTTCTCTATACATCAGCTGTAGATTTACTATGAAGTAAGAACCACACAAACTTAGAAAACGCATCTACTGCCATAATAATGTATATATTAACATTTTTATATCTGGGTAATGAGCCAAAAAAATCTATGAACAAACGTTGCATTGGAAATTCTGATACTGTTAATGACAAGTATCCGTATCTAAAATTTTAAACGGGTTTGGATCTTTAACAAATGTCACATTACCAAACGTTGTCACGTATGTCTCTGTCCATACCGTGTCAAAAAAAACTGCTTACGTATAAACATGATGATTTTGGATACCCCTAAATGTGCTTCAACCGGTGAAATGTGGTAATACTGAAATAAAACATTATGAAAAGATTTCGGAACATATATTTAACATTGAGATTTAGTTGAGGGTTTGTAATATAAAAAAATATCTAGAATTTTAAAATTTTTAATATTCTCTTTATCTGGTATTATTTAAATTATCTTACTTAGTTCTTGGTCTTTTTGTTGTGCTGATTGTATTGCTGAATACATTCTGTTATTTGTATTAACAATCCAATATTAGAAATATTATTTTTGCAACCTTCTATTGTTTTTTCTTCAGGATTGTCCTTGCCTTTGTCACGATGATAAATCTAAGTACTTGTAGTATAGTAATCCAAAGTGTTATTTTACCTATTTGTCGTGGATTTTGAAGTATCCACGCTACAGCCGAGTTGTCAGTGTGTAGTTCAAACGGCTGCGATTACAGATAGTTTCTGAATGTGTTTATGACATATATTATAGCAAGGGCTTCAAGTTCATAGGTGGGATAGTTTAATTCGTGGGGGTGATTTTCCTTGTTTGGAAACTTAAAAGGCAGGTGAAGAAAATTGGCTATTATAAGGTCTTATAATGTATTTATTTAAAAGTTCAGTTATGTGATCGCGTGATATATTTAGCTTGGGAGGGACAATATAAAATGGTTGTGATCTAACAGGGGTTTTGTCCAACATGACAATTTCATACGTCATCACGTTAGTCTTACCGATTGTATCCGTGATGTCACCGAACTTATTTAATAGGTCTTGTAAAAATTATTACTATCGGCATTGTTGTTGATCATATTAATTGATTTTAGTCTGGACAATTCTTTCAGTTTTACCATAACATCTCCTTTTTTATTATCTGGAAACATAACCTTTTTGTTTCTCATAGATATGTTCATATTAGAATTTTCAATAAATTATTTACCCAAGAGCAAGTCTGTCGTTAGTTTGGTACCACAAGAAACAGTATTGACCAAGACAGGCCACTGATTTTAATAAATATTTTGATCTTTTTTTTAACCATAAAAATATTCTGATCCACCGTGATACATTCTATATTGCACTCTTGTTCCTTTTTTATACACTTATTATTGCGTAGCTCTTCATACAATTGCGTAGAACACGCGTTATTAATGGATCCAGTATCTACTAATGGGAATACCTTATATTTTCCTTTATAAGATTCTAAGCCCTAAAATGATACAGAAATATTTTTCTGGCGTATTAACCCTTTGCGTGGAACTAGAATTTTTCCGCGGACAGTTAGTTTTTTGTTGTTGTTATATGCGGGACTCTTATTTCTAATAGGGCAGGTAGATACGAAATGTTCAGGGGAATTGCAATAGTAAAACCTTTTAGTTTTAGACCTAATTTGTTCAATATAATTGGTATTGTCAGGTCTCACTGTACTGTTAGGAACATACTGTCTAGTACTGTACTTTCGGAAATTGTCAGTATTGTATTGTGAGGGATATAACTTTGATTAGGGTAGGGTTGTTTGAATTGTTGTATTGGAACAACACTACTGGGTATAGAACTTAATTTTTCATATGATTCTAACTCTGTAATGGTATTTTAGAAATGTGACGCTAACCTTTGTAGCTCCCATAAAGAATTAATCTGACTAAGGATATTTGTATATTAATACTAGGTTTGAGATTAGAATAAATCGCCTGTAACTGCTCTTTATCTGAATAACCTACGTGTATTCTAAATAATGTTTGGAACCTGACGAAGTAATTAGTCGCTGACTCTTTGGGGGTTTGTTTTGACATTCTAATTTCACTTTCTGGGCTTTCAACATAATCAACACAAAATACTCTTTGGGGGTTTGTTTTGACACTCTAATTTCACTTTCTGGGCTTTAAACATAATCAACACAAAATACACTTTGGGGGTTTGTTTTGACACTCTAATTTCACTTTCTGGGCTTTCAACATAATCAACACAAAATACTTTTTTGGGGTTTGTTTTGACATTCTAATTTCACTTTCTGGGCTTTCAACATAATCAACACAAAAGAAAGTGTTTTAAAACAATTTAGAAAGTTATCCTAGGAATTCCAAATATTAGAATTGTATCTAATCCATTTACTTTTATTACCTTCAAAAAATTCAGGAAGGGCTCTTAAAAATTCTAGATCCTCTAATCTGTACAGTTCCTTTAACTCTATTAATTGTTCTAGAAAGATTACAGGATCCGAATTGTTTCCTAATTTTAAGTTACATTTTTGAACTATTTTGAAAATGATAATATCTCTTTCCCTAGAATTTGGAATAGTATCTACTATATTTATTTTGGGTAGATGTTATATTTGATTCTCGGGACGTATACATAGGTTTTCGAGTGATATATCAGTTTGTTCCTTCTCTGCTGTTTTAGGTTTAGCTTTTTGTTTCATAATCTACTCGTGTATTAAAGCCTTTATTTTAAGATAAAAAAAACTTTAACTTTCTACTTTAAGGGTAACCTAATCATTGTCACAACTCAAACTCTATTTTCAATATGTTTAGATTTGGTAACCAATGTCTTTTTTTGTGAATAACTGGGTGATTTAGTTTACTTAACATGAGTCAACAAATAATTTAATTTTTTTTTCTATAATGGGAACCTCAATTGAATCTGTAGGTATTAATTCAACGAATACCTGTGACTTCACCTCGTCTTGTTCCTGATATATTATTTCTTGAAATTGTGACAGCATTTTGTCTGTGGTAGACCCTGGGTTAACACCTTTAATACGTAATTCGTATAGGAGTTCATCGGATTAAAGTTTGTAAACATCCAAATTTATTTTAATTTTGTCTACTGAACACAATGTTGTAATTAAAGAATCTTTTATTTGTGGTTTTGCGATAGTACACCCTGACCTATTTGACATGTACACCTGTATTTAGTTTTTTACTACGACTCCAACATTTATACGGTAGTAGACACATTAGTATAACCATACTAATAACCCTTTAAACATGATATACATATTATATAAAATGCTTTTTTTTTTTGCCATTTACGTATACATTTCAACAAGAACATAGTTGAGCCATCTAACTTGACCGGTCAAATTACTCGCGTCCCTATACATTAATTAAACTACCACATCACATTAAAATATCATTGAATGGATAAAATAGTCAACTTTCCAACTTGGCTGTTTAAACTGTAGTGAGCCATCGTGAAGAAACTCAATGATAGTCTCTGTGGAACTCTATTGTGACTTCTAGTGAACGTTTCTAGTGGAGGTAAATGATGTATGTTTGGAGTTGTTGGAGACAGGAATCCCCAATTATGGTGAAGAGTTCTGTTGGAGGTTAACATCATTAGGACAACTTCTTGTAGACACAGCTGGAATGGTTGGTTCAACTCTTCATTGCAGAGTTGAACATCCAAAATATTTGTGTGCCCCAATTGACGAAGGCGTTTACTCTCAGTAAACAGAAAATATGTCCTTTCTGCATGGCTATTTCGAAAGGGACTCTACGTAGAGTGAGCACTTGAAGTGGTCGTGGGTTTACTAAGGTGCACCCTTTTGTTAGCTCTGCTACCATGAAACCTTTTTGTTGTTACCTTCTTCTTGTTTGTTTGTTGTTCATTATACCTTTTTTTTAATCACTTAGCGTGCTGATTTTGGTTATAACCACAGGTGATGTAAATAAAGAAAAAGGTCCTATGCCAGATAATTGAACGTTTAATAATTGGTAATAGCTAAAAACTTTTGTTAAACATTTAAGGTTTACAGGTTCTTATGATGTTACAATTACAGCTGAGATATAAAGAATAATGTCTGATACAAGTGTTTCGTTTGATGTGCAAGCAAGCACTATCATGTTCGACTGACCCAAAGTAAGTTAGTAAGGTGTGTGTGTAAAAAATTAGTGAGATTTGAACTGTGGTCCCGCCCACATGGAAGCCAGATAGCAAGATCCCGTGACTTGCCCTCTAGCGCCACACACGGCGGGCACAAGAGTTCAAGAGCACGCGGTGATGCTAGAGTGAAGTCTTACTCTACACCTTGCATTTTATTGTTGATGAACAAGTTGGGGTTCGTTTGTGACCAATACCTGACATTTTGTTTGTTCACCTCCCGAGAAATGTAAAAATTTACCTCGTCTGAGAACATCACTGTTCCAAAAAACGATGGAATTATTGTAATTTGGCGAAGGAACCATTCACACATCTCAACCCTTCGGTCAGGATCATCCTCCATTAGATGATTCATAAGTTGCAATCTGTACGGATGGAATTTTTCACTTTTTTAAGATTTTCTGCAACGTGTTCTACGTGCGCTGCACTCATATTTTAGGACTAGCGTGAAACTTTGGAAGTACTGCAATTCTGAAATATTCATCTACCGACAGTCTGCCAGAACGCTGTTTATCCTGAGACGATCCTGTTCCATGAAATGTATTCAGTAACTTTTCACCTGCACTATGGGTTACTGAGTTCCTCGGACGCCTACTGTTAAACTCGGCCGCTACGTCCCTCTGCGACCACCCCTCTTGTCTACCAAGAAGAATTATCTCCACTCAGTGATCTTTTGTCAGTGAGATTATTCACCTGTAAACATATGAACAAATACAAGAATATAATAATTTCTCCTATAGTTCCAGACTTTATAGCCATCCTGTGTCTAATTTTACTGTTAATATGCGGTGAGATGGGCTGTGAAAATGCTTTAGGCACACATATTCAAGATTCGCTTAGGAATAGTTCTAGGTTTCTTATATGTATGTATATTTATTGAGCTACTCTCACTAGTGGTCATGAAGTTTATCATATCAAAATCATTATATATAGTTTATAAATTTAAAAAATTGTACTCTCTTCTATGTACACCTTAAATTCTCTTTAATTACTTAAATCTGTACAAAATTCAAAGTTTCACAATCACATTTCTTTAATTTATTTACCCAAGTTTCACACTTCTATTGTGTTTGGTTTTGGGGTCTCCCACATATGTTGATATATGTTCTAGGGTGTGAGACTCACAATTTATATAAAATTAAATAGGAACCCACATAAGATGATCACCCTCAGATTTTCCTTAGTGCGTGTGCCAAAATTAATTTTTCTGTAGTAAGTTTATTTTGGAGATGGTACGGGTGGCCATGGGTGTATGACGTCAGGTTCGTAATAAATAAAATTTTGACAACTACGCTGGAATATCTAATTAATTGGTATCTTTAAATAAAAGAAGTTCCAGAAACGAGGCCCACCATATATTTAAAAAAAATACTAAAGATACAACATACATATAGATTCATCACAGTACATATGCAAATACTCAGATTTCTGATTTTTAGGTTTTAAAGATTCTGCACTGCTAGTAACGCAGATTAAGGCTCACATTATATATATATAT
>CABEEJ010004375.1:0-37955 GCA_901482245.1 Timema douglasi
CTCTACACGACTTCAGACGGCACGGATAAATTCGCACAATGAACAATTTAACAACGTTTCACTGCAACGTCCAAACGCACACTCAAATTCGTGTTTTATACCATGTACCCACTGGTATCTGTATTTAATAGTACTAGCTGTATTTATATAATAAAATGTAAAATCTAGAAAAAGTATATATGTACTCATTTGTACGGAGGCAATTCTTTTATAATAAACACCTCAGTATACATGTGGATAGAATCACAACCTAATACTACTTGCTAAACCAAGTAAGAGGATACTGACACCTTTGGGCACATGCACATTGGTGCGGGCTTTAATTTCATTAAAACAATTTTTGGCTTAAATAAAATCTCACTATTGTTTATAAAACTAGCAACTTTATATTTTTGCGCCTTTAATATAATATGTATCGTAAATTCTTACAAAAACTGGTAAATTAATATTTTGTTGATTATCTTAATGTCTAGGTCCAGTACCCCTTTAAATCCCCCCTAAAACAATAGACCTAGGTAATTTAATAAACTGTGCCACACAAACTACACTAAATATTTAGTTCCCTGGCTACTCAATAAAACAAAGTTGGCAATTTGCAAGAGAGGGGTAATGAACTCGGTGCCAGCATCACGAGCACAACACGTTTGTTTCGACGCTTTGTTTGACGTTTTCTGCTCTGTTTAGTGTTTACAGTCCGAAATGTTTAGTTCCCATCCCTTCAGTCCACTCTCACCCCCTACCCATCCTCCCTGACACACACACACACACACACACACATGAACATATTCAGAACAGACCGAAAGGAATATCGCGCTCACGTTTTACCATATTCTCACATGTTTTGTTTGACTGTGCGCACAATATTAATTACACAGCAAACTATCCATCCTGTGTTTGATTTGTTAGCACTGGCGTGTACTTTGTACAAGGCTATGCATACATGTGTGTGTGTGTGTGTGTGTGTGTGTGTGTGTGTGGGCATGTATGACCAAGGAATTAGCTTCGCTGGTTGATAATAACGTTTTAATTCATCTTGTTACTCTAACTGAATATAATAACTTATTTGAAGATGATTGAAAAATGAAATACGTAACGTAATAGATTATTGAGCTAGTTTTTTGTGATGGATGAAATAGCTCTCTGAAAGATGTATGATTATTTAATAATGAAATCTGCATTGGTGGACGCGTGGTTTAAGGAGTGACACTCAAAATAAACTGGATTGTTGATACTGACTACATCAAGGTTTAACTATCAATAAGGTAGATTGAGAGTGATTTTTACAAAAGGGCTTACCACTCTTCCACCATATGTATTTGGGTATATTTTTTCTAAGTTATATGTTCCTAATCCCTTCTATAGTTGGTTTAAATATGAATGCGTAGGTAGATGCAATGCACAAAAAATTAAATAAACAAGATGTGAAATCAAAGTAGCCCTTATGAAAATATTAAAGTAACAATTTAAACCACCAATATTAGATACCCCTTCTAAACAATTAATAAAGCTAAATAACCTTTTGAATAAATAGCATTAATATTTAATAGAGTTTCTTAGTTTCAACAATAAATTCCGAGATTATCTTCCCATTGGCTTCCCATTGGCTTCACTAAATATAATTGTGTTTTATCCTGCCTACTAAAATCTCCAAATAAATACTGTTTACATTTCTTGATATACAACTTCATAAAATTATTTTACTTTCTCGTGAAATTTATGAGAGAGGAAGTATTGTGATAATAAACAAATTGTATTTGAGATTTCTATAGATGTCAACATTTCATGGCTCCTGACCATAAAAAGTTGTTTCCGCAATACCGTCTGTCTGTATACTGTTCGGCCTAGAGTTGAAACAATTTTTCCGAAAGGACTGAAATTTAGTATCTAATTTTTTCATCACTTCTCCAAAGGAATTTATTGAATTTACAGTCGACTCTTAACATTAATTTTAATTTACTAAACGTTGAAAGAGAAAAATCTATTTAATCAGAATTGGTTATAATGATTTTCCAATTTGGCTATATCTCCTCAAATCTTTGTGTAATGAATATATTCATCATTACAAAGTTGTAGGACTTTGATGTTCTTAGCACCACGATTTAATACCCGTTCAGATTTTGCGCTACTGTACTAATAACGCTGATAGTTATAGAAACGAGGAATGCTATATTTATACGAAGGGTTCTTGCATTTGCATGGAGAGGGATAGGAAAACTTTTTGGGAAGAAAGCCTTTATACACCTGACCAGGATTTAAACTCAATCTCCCCGCTATCTTAAGTCTATTCTACTATAAAAGTATCGCCTTAGACCATGTGACCACCAAGGAGCTTTGTATGATTGTAGGACTATTAAAGATACAAAACCTTTTATCTGAAATAACATTTTATTAAACAAGTAGTTTTCTAGCCATATTCAATCTATTACATTTCCATAACAGTGTATACTTTTCTCTGCATGATCTTTGGTGAAATGTGATAGTTTTTTTTCTCCTATTGTGTTTCTGTAACAATATATATTATTTATTTTAACATGGACCATTGACTATAACATATTATTGCTGATGCAAATTCTCTCTTACTACAAGTAGATGTAAGTATATATATCTTAAATTTTAGGTGAGGCAATTAGAAAATCTCTGCGAAACACCCTAACATTCATTCTTAGGTAATATTCAATAAGAAAACAAGACAATAGTCAATAACTTCATTAGCTCCACTAGGAATTGAACCAGATTTACCTATAGTCTTGGTTATATATTATAACTATATCACTACAGGATGGGCTAGCTCGTAAATAAATAATCGATTACAAGCTAAAGGAATGACCAAATGTATTAATATATTTCTAACGGCAATATTAAAATAAGTTTATATCAGCTGAAAAAGTAGATGGTACGGTGCCTTGCAGATAATTACTCTCTATTTAATGTTAAAATAGAGATATTTACTAAACATAGTAAGATTTATTAAACAAAATAATATACACTGTTGCAGTAACACTAAAACAAAGGCATACATGAAATAATATACATATACACTGTTACAGATAATATGAGAAAATAAAATCTATTCACACCAAAGAGCATAGCAATAAATTTAAGCGTTCTCAATAATTAATATATATATATATATGTATATATATAATTATTATTATTATTATATATATATGTATATATATAATTATTATTATTATTAGCACCGCGTCTTACTACCCGTTCGGGTTAACCGCACTTACGCTAATGTGTAATGGTAGGGTGATTGTGAGATGAAATGAAGGACCTACAGTTTAACGTGGAATCCGAACCACGGTGAGAGGCCTGGCATTCCCCACATTCACAAGATGTCTTGTCATAAACATATTTTAATCGAAAACATTTTTGTTTTTAATAGATATAACTCACTTCTGTGGCCACACAGTCTAATGTTCTACTCTCATGATAGAATAGACTTCCGATCACGGGGATATGGTGTTTCAATCCTGGTCGGGTGCACAGTAATAAGGGTGTTTTTTCTAAATCATTTCCCACTATTTCTCTAAGCAAATTAGGGTACACTTCATCCAATCCTCTAAATTCAGCTTCCTCATTCTTAACCCACTATAGTAACTAGTACAAACGGGTATAATACGGATGGTTTGTACGAAGCATTACAATGATTATGTTATTTCGTATCTCATAATAATGCGGAGATATAATCAGAATTGTATTTTACCCTTTTATAAACTACCCTTAAAGTAATTTTCATAAGAAAATGAAACTTACATACCGTTTTTAGCGTCAAACATTGTCTAGATAAAAAATGTATTCAAAATGTTAGAACAGATTTTAAGAAAATGGATTTCATCTTTTTTTGCCCTTCAGTAAACTACCCCTTATATTTTTAGAGTTAGATACATAATTCCCAAATTCCTCGGTTGAAGCTTTTGAATGCCCTATATCATAAGTTTTAGCCCACTCAGTTTAATGGTTTCAGGTATAACCCGAAATACAAACAGTTGATATCGTGAGAACCTCTTTGGTTTAAAGGTGGTCATGCGACGTCAAAATTTATCAAAACCACGAGTTTGATTTTTTTGATAATCACAATACTTTTCTCTTTGAGTCGGCGAGATAAAGTAGAAATGTATAAAACAGGACACAAAGCAATTTACGTTACTGATATTTTACTATGAAAGTCCACCAAATGAGCAATTTAAAATTTACAATAAAGAAGTCTAGCCGATTAGAAATTAAATTTAAATAAAATGAAATAGCAATCACTATATTAATATTCATTATGCAAGTGGAGAACCAGAAATTAATACAAATATTAAATTCCCCGAGGTAGTGATTAACGTATTATCAAAAGAGAGTACAATTTCTTGATCCTAAGATGAAGGCAAAATAATGTTTCGCATAGTACCATTTTAAATTTTAGCCCCATAGTAATAAGGTGAACCTTAAACTAAATTATATAAATATTTACTTTATAAAAATCAAGGTTAAAGACAAAAGAAGGAAGTTTGAAAGATTTAAAAAATATAAATTTAAATCGAGAAAAGAATTTTGAATATATTTGACAACACGCAATCCAGCCACCGAGTAGCCACGAGTGACCTCTCCAGCGTACCACTCTGGCCCCACTCTGGACCTGCAGGACAGACTAGCACCCAAGAGTGACCTCTCCAGCGTACCACTGTGGCACCACTCTGGACCTACAGGACAGATGAGCACCCAAGAGGGACCTTTTGAGCGTACCACTCTGGCCCCACTCTGGACCTGCAGGACAGACGAGCACCCAGGAGTGACCTCTCCAGCGTACCACTGTGGCACACCACTCTGGACCTACAGGACAGACGAGTACCCAAGAGGGACCTCTCCAACGTACCGTCACAGTCGTACCTCTTATTCTTTTGATACTTAATTCTTTAGATCATGAAATGAAACAAATTAAAGGATGCTGTAAATATACAAATATATTGATTAGTACATTTTGTTTGGATAAATTTGTTGAATTTGAGTGAAAGTGTTTAATCTCTGATGAGGTAGGAGATTTGTTTCTTATTTAGTGAAGTGGATACTTTCAGGTATGCTGGTGCCTTGTGGGAGATTTTTGATGGTCGTTGCTTGGTCAATATCGGATAGGGTAAGAGGGTTGATAGGATATTTTACTTAAGAGTTGGTCAACAGGTGATATATTCTGTCAATCCACTATCTAGAACACTATCTTGGTGGTACTATCTATGTGTCGTTTGTTTGATGTGAATTCTTATCATAGAATTGTCTGTTCCAGTCTAGGTATAGTTTTATAGTGGTATCCAGTTGACTATGATGTGTAAGTCAGGGATTCTGTTTCCCTAACCGGCTACATTTTTGTGGTCCTTAGAATTATTTTGTGTTAGTTGTAGCTTGCTCAGGATGGATTTGGAGGCATAATTACATGCGACACAGGTCTGACCCCATTTTTGTATATTTGTCACTACCTGGGAATAAATATGAAACTGTTTTATAGTGCCATTTAAACTTTATATCTAGAGGTTGTAAGGTCAAAACTGGAGTTCAAATCGTAGATATAGCTCTAATTGTAAGCAAATAAAATAATACAATGGCTCTTGAAATGTGATTAAAAATGTATCTAATACATAATATTATGGTTATTCTATACTGGTACAATAAATATAACTTTTTAAATTGTTTAGATAAAATATAAAATTAAGGCTATATAATTGAGTACTAATTTAAAATTTCTCTCAAACCCTCGTTGGTAAAATTATCGTGATCGTAAAAAAAAAGAACTTTATAGTTTGATCAAATATCATTATTTAATGACCCCCTGAAGCCAAAAAGTTGTTTTCGAAATTCCGTCCATGTCCATTAGACTAGAGCTGAACCATTTTACCGAATGAGATAAAACTTGTTAGCTAGAATGTCCAAAAGATTTCCTAAAGGAAGTTTTTGAATTAAACATCTAATCCTAAAACTTGGGGTAGTTTACTGCAAGAAAATATTAAAAAATCAATTTTTTCAAAGTTCATTCAAATGATTTTGATTGACCTTTTTATCTAGATACTTTTTAAAATTTAAAAAAAAGAATTGAAATTTTCATTTTCCCATGAAAATGACTTTTATGGTAGACTTACTTTACATTGAAAATAGTTTATATCTTTGATTATATCTCCAGGATTAATGTTAATTAAGTGTTAGAAAATATGTAGCTTATCATTAGAAAGATGTGATATTACTAATAATATATAATTGTTTTATTTTAAACATATTTTTCAAAAACTGGTGGTTCCTGAGATAAAAGCCAGTATTTATATATTTTTGTATTCCATTCTCAAAATTAAAATAATGGTTATTCTCTTTGTGGAAATAGCTGTCCGCCTTCTCTTAATGTTTCTTTAACAGAGTATGTATTTTATAATTTTTTTTAATGGAATGAGATATTATTTTTACTATTTTTTAACCACTTAGCGAGAAAAAATTAATTGGAGATTTTGGTAGATGTCGATATTTTATAACCCCCTGAGCTCAAAAAAGGGTTATTCAAAATGGCATATATTTATTTCTTTGCCTGTTTGTATCTCAACCTGTATAACCGACAACATTTTACTTATCGATTTAAAACTTGGTATCTAGGGTTTTCACAAAGCTCCACCGAAGAGTTTTTGATATTAAACATTTAACCCCTAATTGAAGGCTAGTTTTCTGAAGGGAAAAAAGATATACAATCAATGTTCTCAAAATCTGCTTGAACAATATTAATTAATATTAATATTTAGCACCGTGTCTTACTACCCGTTCGGGTTATACGCTTTTGAACAATATTAAATATTATTTTTTATCTAGGTACTGGTTAATATTATAAAATAATTGGTTCTATATAATCACACACACTATCTCGTAATCTTTATTAAAGTTTCGACTAATATTTTCATAAATAGGCTTTTAGTTAGCTACCCTTAAATAAGTTTTACTCACCAAAAAAATGGCATTTTGTTAGTGACAATTATTACTGTTTATATTATGTAAATTTTAAAACAAAATTTTAAAACATATTCAACAAAATCACAATTTTCAAAAATAAATTTATAAATTTATTTATAAAACATATATAATTTTTTATCATTAAACACTTTTCATAGATTCCCATTTTGACTTCAATTTTAATTTCAAAAACAACCAAATTTTCTATAATGTTTTGAAAGTAAACCATTCTTAAGTTAATTTATTTAGATAAATTAATAAATATCATTATTGATATTTAAAATAGCCTCCCGATACCGATGAAGAGATTTGTTTAAATATTCTAATTAAAAAACAGTCATTAGTAAACTATACATAGCTAAATATTCCACCAAAATAAGTATATAGATTTAATTTTCATGTTTATGTAAAACACCAGATATTATTTAGCAAAATAACAATTGTAGCCATTTTACAAATAATTCGAATTTTTAAAATTCACTCAGTAAAGTACCTTTAATCGAATTATTGCCCAAAATAAAGTAAACAGTGCTCTTTTTTCTTACGCTAATGATACCTGTTTTCAACCAAATTATTGAGAGCATTATTAAAAATAATTCAAATTTTAGTAAAATCAATCATTAGTAAAATTCCCATAAATGCGGTTTTACCACAAGAACTAAAATACAATAATAATTATCGTGGAAAACATTACCAAGCTTCCCGTTTGGAACTAGATCGTTTATGACAATTTTTAAAATTTTACACTTTTGAGTATTCAGTCATCTGTAAACTGCCCATAAATGAGTTGTTGACCCAAAACAAGTAAAAAGTGTTATTTGTCATTTCAAGCACCCCTAGAATACCCATTTCGAACCAAATAGTTAAGAGCCATTTGTAAAATATTGAAAGGTTTTTAAATGTCAGTCATATGTAAACTACAATTAAGTAAATTGGCGCCCAAAAACCAATTATATAGTGTTATTTGCCATATAAAACAAATCCTAGATATATATTTTAAGCAAAATCATTATAGCCATCTTATATAATATTAGAATTTTTTAAAAAAATTGCTCATCAGTAAACTACCATGAATTGAAGGACTAGGCAAAAAAATGCATGTTATTGCTCTATTTTAATTAGACATTAAGTTTTTAAAAAAATCCATAGAAAATTTTGAATTCTTGAACAGGAACAGACAGAATGAATTTTAACATCCACGTTTTTGGGTTTGTGATCACATAAAACGTAAATACTCTCATACTCTCTAAATCAATTAATTTCATAATGACAATACTTTATCTTGATGTAGGAAAGTAAGTAATTTCACACGAGAATTACATTGACGGTATTTTACAAAGTAGAAATTTCCAATTATGTTCACATCCCCGCGACAACTTGAGATACTAGATTAAACATCATTGTAAAGATGTATTACAATTAAATATAAACATTTTAAATGAAATTAACTTTTATAAAATCACTAGTTTTTGAGCCACAGATATATATATGAATATTTATAAGACTTGAATAAACATATATATATATTGGTTTATTCAAGTCTTACAAAAGAAATAAATGTTATGGTTTTTTGGTGCACATAGAGATTCATCTTTTCTTATGTTTCTGTATCAATGTATGTTATATTTTTTATTTTTTTGTATAATATGATTCTCTTATTGTTATTTATTGACCCTTTGGAGAGATGGGGCCAAGACATGCTATCTAGGAATTTCATAAGGCTTAGCCGAGGATTTTAAAAAAATTAAAAATCTATCTCTAAATTGATGGATAGTTTACTGAAGAGGAAAAGAAGATAAAATCAATTTTCTTAAAAACATCTCTAAATAACTTAGATGTTTAATTCTTTGGGCATGATTTAACATTATAAACTAAATGGCAATTTTGGACCATTCATAAAAACTACGTTTAAACTACTTAAAATATGTGGAGATCTCCCATTTTTATCATATTTGAGATACGAAATAACTTAGCACTAAATATCTGTAATACTTTTAGAATCAAAATATATTTAATTGGAATATATTTTTGGTGGAATGCATATGCAAAAACTTAGTATATTTTTCTTAATAGATTTATGAATTTTTAGTAAATGTTTCTATTTTTAATATAAAAGAGAGAGAGAGAGATTATGTTCGTAATACCATATCATTTATTAAATTTGAAATATTTAAAAAAAAAATTATTTACCTCAAATAGATATCAAAAAATGGCGTTACATATCAAAATAACCCTTTTTACTGGCTTTATGGTAAATATATTATTTAAGAGTAGTTTTTAATCACTAATTATGAAATTTTGAAATTTTTCCTTTACTGTATTTTACATTTAGTTCGACATGGGTACTTGGCGATAGATTTTTTCATAAATAAGAAAGTATGTTTACTTTTATGAATAAAACTATTTTAAGGGTAGTTTTTTAATAATATTCTGGAATTTTAACTTGTTTAGAAATTAATGTATTAGTGTTGTTTTAAATTTATTATCTGAAGAGTATTTCATATTTCTTAAAAAGTTCATGCTTATTTGGTAAGGAGTAATGATAATTGATAGTAAGGTAATAACTTACTTTTTATCCCCTTCTCGTTATTTTATGTCTTTTTATTTTATTGTCCTCATCAAGAAAGAAAATTATATAAAATAAAGAGAAGGAAATACTATCAATTAGTATTTAATATGTTTAAAAAAAATATCTTTGTTTTTTGGATAAAGAGATAATTTGAGTTCCAATGGTTTTCAAAAGTTTTGTTCCAAGCTCAGAGATGATTTCTTAGTTTATACATATTATTGTAGTTATAAAAGTGTACAGTTCTTATATGTAAAAATTAATAGTATAAATATTTACGTCTGGTGGCATCTATTCAAACTCTTAAATGTTTTCTACATAAAATATTAAAATTATTAACCTCAACATAAATATGTCGTGTAAATATTGTATCATTTCCATATTTGTCTCTATAATGATTCCAAAAACATCAACTCAGTAGACCTAAACTTATGAAAAGTGCAAACACAGTTTTTATTTAAAGTGAAATATTAGAAACACACACAAAAAAACTTTTCATTAAACTAATTGATACAGAGAAAACTTTCCTCACAAAAAACAACATCAATGCTCGATGAAAGTGCCATGTGTATCTTTCCAGAGGTTTTACATATTCAGACCTCGGGTGCATGTAACCTTACAGAATGTCAGCCAACCAAACCGACCGCGGTCTGTTTAAACTGTGGCAGGCAGACATCACTAGTCCTTCTCCCCCAACTTCTACCAAAAGGGGTGAAGAGGGTGAATTATTGAAGCTGAAGTGGGGTGAAAGTGGAGAAGGTTTCACCCTCCCTCCCATAACCCCCTTTTCCTTCCCTTGAATAACGCATTCTAGAGAGATGAGACTTGTCTGGTTCACGGGTATCCACCAGGGTGAAATAACATGGTCCATGCAAGGAGAACAGGAATACTGAAAGAGGTGGTTGAAGAATTGGGCTCAAGATAAGACGGACCTTTTGCCTTGCGAGTAACTCTATTATCTCTGTTAGAACAACTTGGAGAATGCGTGATTCATTTTCAAGGGGAGGGGGAGAGGAAATTTGGAATGCCTCGTGTCTATTAATGTTTTATAGAAAAGTATCAAAATGGTTTAGGTTTAAAAATGTAATTACAAAAAACAGTCAAGTTTGGAGATGAACTTTTGCTACTAGGTTGAAATAATTGGATTAAATTTTGTCTAAGCTCCTCTTTTAAGAGTCAACCTTAGCATTTTCAATCTTATTATTTCTCATATATTCAAACAAAATTTTTTTTTTGTTAATTATAAGTAGTGTTTCTTACATTTTTCTTAATTGCTTAAAAAACTAATACGACTAAATATTATTATATATTATAATAAAAGTTTATTCATTTATAAATATACAATATATCTATATTATATTGCATATTAGTACCCGGTCGTAGCACTGCCTAGTTTATTATGTGATCCTAGGCGGTCGCTTAGGGCACAAGGGTCATATAGGCACACCAAGAATATGCTTTGAATAAATAATGATTTAAATTAAGTAAACTAATATAATTTATCAATACAGAAAACACATTCAAATATTTTATTTAATATTAACGACATATTTTATTAATTTTCACTAACAATGTAATTATTTTATGGTTTTAAGACATTCGGGGCCACTTTGACATAATCAAGAGCTTCCAAAACTATTAAGAGGAAATGAAGGGAAAAGGGATAATACTTTTGCACAGTAGTTTTGTATTTATTTAGATTTTTTTGTCTGGTATTTTGGCAAATTATTATTATTAATATTCTGCTTCAAGCAATGGGTGTGGCTTATTTATATTACACAAAATACAAATGGGGCCTCGTCAAGGGTGCAAGATAGGCCTTCTTATTAGGGATATAAGTATACATTTTAACGGAATATAAATGAAGAAGATAGGATTTTAGAGAATTCTAAACAGAATGTTCCTGATAGGAGAGTAGGATTTTTTTATATTAATATAAAACTACCCACAATACACTCGACTGAGAATTTGAATCAACATTCCTGTGGCCAGCCATTCAATCTAACATTAGAATGACGCAATAGATCATGAAACCAACAATGTGGGTTAGTATTCGAGACTGAATTCTACCTATTTGCCTTTTATTTTTCTTGATCGTAAAACATAAGCAATTGATATATATATTTATTTAATATTATTAAAATAAAAATATGTTTATTTTATAGTCACCATAATTGACTATTTTGTTGATTTTTGCCTATTTTATGAATACGCACAATAATATGCCTTTTCAACTTTGTCCTCACTCTTTATTATACTGTATGAATTTTCTGCTGAAATAAAGGGTCCACTTTTTCAAAAATTGTAAGTTGTGGCATATTTGTTTGCAGAAGGTTTGAAAATCGACAACTATTGAATAGTTTCCAATGAGCGTAAATCGGGGGGAGGACATTAGGAGCAGTAGCAGACATCAATGCGGGCAACGGCTTACTGTTTAAGGAGAAAACTTCAACTTCTTTGGAAACTAATTTTGAAATTTGGCCGCTTAAGATCATGTGAGGTAGAACTCAGCTTCTCAAATTATAAAATGCTTTATTTCTGAAAGTATTTCCCGATCTACTAGTGAAAATCTATAAACTTATCTACTGATTAACAACATATGACCTACTTCGGTGGTCGAATAGGCTAAGGCGTCACTGTCACAGTAAACAAAACTGCTCTTGAAGAGCAGATAAAAGTTGGAAACTTTGTCCAAATTACCTATGTGGTTTTATAAACAAACGTTTCTCTCTCTCCCTCCACACAAATGCAGATCCATTAACTATATATTACACCTTCCTAGCTCCGAACATATTAGCCTAATTAGAACAACATACGTACAACCCAAATGAACAGTGAGATGTGGTGCTAAATATAAACAGTTCAATGTGAATTCACTGTAAATGAGAGGTAGTCCACTACGTATTAAGTGATTATTTTTTACTTAAGTGCTTATAATAGTACCTAAATCACATATTTTTTCTCATTCCTATTTGACTGCCTTATTTAAACATTTTGCTGCCTAAGAATCTACTCCCTATTTAGTGTATTATAATATACTATATTATATTATATCATGCTGTAAGGACTTAATTTTTTATGATTTAGAAAATTAATTTAGTAATATTTTGATAAGAATTGAAAATATAAATATAATTTTCCATTCCTGTTGAATTAAAAATAACTTCCTATAAAGCAGTCACAAAGAATACAATTTAAGCAATTATATTAACACATAAAAAGTATCAAAGAAAATAAATAAATTTAAAACATATAATTGGTTAAATTTTATTTAAAAAAATAAATTTATAGCATAAAATTAAGACACAAAAAAAATTACTTTAAATTTAAATACAGGGAGCGTCAAAAAGATCTGACGGTTTTAAAGTACAAATAACACAAATGTTAAGAGTGATAAAAAAGTTTTATTGGTTATTACAGAATGGTGTTAATGGAAATTAAAGAAAATAACATTGGAACAACCGATTTTATCAGTTTAAGATTTGAAGATGACGTCCTTCAAATGGTGCCCTTCTGTGATGAAACACTCTTCCAGTCTCGCTCCAAAACTGTCGAACACCTTTCCTAATATTGCAGGAGACAGGTTGGCGATTTCTTGAGTTATGGCCACCTTAAGTTCGCCCAATGTGCGGGGCTTGTTTGTGTAGACTCTTGATTTCAAGAAACCCCACAAGAAAAAATCACAAACGCTTGGATCAGGGGAGCGTGCTGGCCATGCAATATCTCCGAAACGCGAGATTACTCGGCCACAAAACTTACTTTTCAAAAAGTCCATCACCTCATTGGTTGTATGGACAGTTGCCCCATCCTGCTGGAACTACATTCTACTGCGCACTAAGCGTTTTCTCCGAAGTTCAGAGATTAGGAAGTTTTGTAACGTCAACAGAGAGCGTTGCGAATTGACCGTAACAGTTCGACCACCCTCTTCCAATAAGTATGGCCCAAGGACACAATTTTTTGTTACACCACACCACACAGTGACCTTAGGACTATGCAGAGGACGTTCATGCAGTTCTTCAGGATTTGTAGCTGACCAATAAACGAAAGTTCTGTTTGTTTACATAACCGTCCAGATGAAAATGCGTCTCGTCGCTCATAATGAAAATTTTTTCATGTGTCATCAAATAAAACATTTGCTCTGAAAATGCTTTTTGCTTTGCATAGTCATTGGGCTTTAACTGCTGAACAATAGCAATTTTGTATGGATGGAAATGCAGATCGAAGCGCAAAATTAGTCTTACCGAGCGGTCAGACATATGCAAAGCAGCAGCTTGTTTACGGATCGGCCGCCGAGGACTGGCTTCCACAGCTTCTCTTACTCTATCGATATTCTCTGGCGTCCGGGATGACCTTGGACGGCCTGTCGACTTCCGTTTCAACGCTGAACCGGTAGCTCTGAAGTTACTCACCCACATAATAATTGTGTTGCGTGTCGGAACTTTTCCTCGTGGACCTAAATTAAAACGCCATTAAAACGCCTACGGAACTGCCGCTGCACAGCAACACAGGAATCGCCACCTTTAAAAAATTCCTCGACAACAAGCGTGCGATGTCCAACCGACCACTGCTCCATGGCTACTAAAAAGGTCCACGTGTAGGCTCTGAAACGTGACTATCACCATCACCTACTCGCTCAACTGCATTGCGGCGATAACCGTCAGATCATTTTGCCGCTCCCTATCATTCAGTAAGGTTATTTACTGTTACGTGGGTCCTTATCATCCGCGGCACAGCACGTCCTCAGGTTGCAGATATAGGATACATTCTTCAGATATGGAGGGTAGCTGTGAATATATTGAATAAGTGATCGGGGACAGATGCCAGGGGTGGTCAGCTTGGGGTTTGGGCGTGGGTGTGTTGAGCTCTCACCGTAAATACATTTAACCAAGAAACACTAAAAAGTATGCCATGTCTGTCCCTAGAATAAAATATTCCGGGGATAAAATAGTCCTCCATTTGGATCTCCGGTCGGGGACTTTTCTGGCAAAGGCAAAGAATAGTAAGGACAAGGAAGAGATTAAGGCACTACAATCAACAAAAGCTGAAGTAAATAGGTTTGGCTTAGATATAGCGGATATAGAAGAGGTTGTTAGATGGTCAGGAGATGGTAAGGTAGACTCAGGTTAATACATATTTTTTGGTTGAGGAATGGACACACATAACTTAGGCATCGTCTTTAAAATCCACAGAAAAAGTATGTTAGCAGTCAAGGACATAAAATTCATTAACGATATGATTCCAAGTATAACAGTAGCGGTGATTTTGCATAATACGGTCATCATTAATGTTAATTGTCTCACAGAAGGTAAATATGACTTAATAAAGGACAGTTTTATGAGAAGATAAAACACATGTGTGAACAGTTCACGACCTATATTGGGAAGGAAGAATTATGTAGACCCACAGTAGTAAAATAAATCTTGCAGGACGTCTGTCATAAAATAGGAATAATAGAGGTAAATTTCGCCACATCAAGGAAACTTATTGTGAAAAGTAATTGCTTCAAGCATAGTGATATTCATAAATATACTTTGACCTCTCAAGATGGGAACACACATATTAAAATAGATCACTTGCTGATTGATAAAATACGTCATAAAAGTTTATTGGATGTCAGGTCATACAGGGGCACAGATTGCGATTCAGACCATTACTTGGAAGTAGCAAAACTTAGAATACGTCTGTCAGTAACAAAAAAGGGAAATCAGGCAGGCAAGCAAGCAAGATAGATATGATGTAGAGTAGCTTTCAGACGGAGAGTGTAGGAAGGAATATATATAGAATTGAGGTTTCAAATAGATTGGCTGCCCTAGAATTCTCACAGGAAGGTGAGGAAAACACTCATTCAGAGAAACAGTGGAAAAGTGTCAGGAATAATACTAGTGATGCAGTGAAGTGTAGTGTAGGTCTCTGTAAAAGGCGTAAGAAGGAGCCATGGTTTGATATTCATCGTTCAAAATTAATAGTGGAAAGGAGGGAAGCAAAATCACATTTGTTAGAAAGTCCTAGTGAATTGAGTGTAAACGCATTTATCGCAAAACGGAGCCAGTGCTACATTTAGAGAGCAAAAAAGTACTTAAAGGGTAAATTTAGCAAAATAGAACAACATAGCGAATATAGGAGTATCAAGGAAATTTATTTAGGTATTATCGGATAGAGTAAAAGATATCAGGCTAAGCCCAATTTAGTTAAAAAAAGAAAGGTAATCTGATGGCAGATATGTGCGATGTTTTGAATAGATGGAACGACTTCTTCAGTTAAATTCTGAATGTTCACGAAGGATCCGATTTAGGTGAGGCTATCGAAATCCATACTGCTGAGCTACTAGCCCCAGAGCCAAGTATTAGTGAAATCAAAGAAGCTACTAAGAAGTTAAATAATCATAAGCCTCCGGGAAAAGATTCAATACCACGAAAGTCAAAAAAGGGAGGGTTTGAAATTTTAGTAATATAATTACTCATAAACTTTTATGATCCATATAGAAACATGATGTATTGTCACAAGAACGGAAGGAAAGTATAATAATACCAGTTTTAAAAAAGGAATATGATACGGATTGGAATAACTATAGAGGTATCTCACTGCTACCAACAATTTACAAAATGTTATCAAGCATAATTGAAATGAGATTGACTCCAAATGCAAAGGAGATCATCAGTTTGGATTTTGAAAAAATATATCAACAACGGATCAGATTTTTACTATGTGTCAAATATTAGGAAAAAAAAGTGAGAGTTCAACATGACGGAACATCAAATATAAATAGATTTTAATAAGACCTATGATTCAGTAAAAGGAAAATATTTAATGAAATGTTATCTTAGTTTGGAGTAACCAAAAATCTAGTCAATCTAATTGAGGTATGTTTGAGAGATACGCTTGGCAGGGTACGGGTTGATCTCACCTATCAGATGATTTCTAAATACATGATGGATTGAAACAAGGAGATGCACTCTCCCCATTAGTATTTAATCTAGCCTTAGAGTATCTGTATAATATTAGGGCAATGTAAAAGAGTAGGGAGGTGTTGACATTAAACAGTAAAATGAAGCTATTAGGATAAGCAGATGAGCTAGCTTATTTGGGTAATAGTAAGGATGGGGTAACAAGGAATGGAAATTTTTTACTAGACGCTAGTAAGGATATAGGTTTAGAAGTGAACGCTGAAAAGACAAAGTATATTTTAACACAGAGAACACAGATTGAGGACAATAAATTAGCTATTATCACAAACAACATATCATATTATAAGATTAATGAATTCAAATATTTAGGTACCATTTTAACTATTGATAACAATATTATATTGAAAATTATGAAAATAATACAATCAGCAAATGCCTGTAAATTATCGAAGTCTCGCCTGTTATCAAGAAATATAAAACTCAGAAGATACAAAACCATAATTTTACCATTGCTCTCATTGGGTGCGAAACATGACCTCCTAACTTAAATGACGATAATAAATTTAGTGTGTTAGAAAACAAGGTGCTTAGGAATAAATTTGGTCCAAAAGTTAATGAAGATGGTGGGGAGTGGAGGAGGCTACATAATAATTAACTGCATACCCTGTACTCATTGTTAAGGTAATAAAATATACGGTGGGATGATCATGCAGTGTTAATGGGAGTATCTAAAACCACGTTCAAAGTATTGAATGGCAAATCCAACGGGAATAGACCACTGGAAAGACCCCAACGCAGATGGGTGGCAAACATTTGGATAGATCTGAGAGAGATGCAATTTGACTATTTGCATTGCTTGAGCTTTCACCAGGAATCTCCAATGTAAAGAAATAAAATGAAACAATTAGTAATAAATGCAAGTTGTGGGTGAAATCATAGATGAGGACTACGAACAAAATACACGTAAATGATAAATAGAGTTGAAGCAACCATTTTATAAATACGTTATAAATTATGAAGGTATGTGATAATCCTCTAAAAAGCTCAGGAATGAGGTGTTTAATGTAATAATCTAGAACTATTACAGTGTATGTATTCATTATAGCAGCCCTTCGGAGATAGTAAGTATTGTGATAGTAAAAAAATCGCATTATAAATGTTGATAGATGTTGACCTTAACATGAAGAAGTGACTTTCAAGATTCCATCTGTCTCTCTGTATCTGGGTCTAAAGCCTAACACTCGGTAATTAGGATATTAATAACGATTCCCCGTAGGTGTTTTTGGAATCACCTATTCAATAATAAAATTAAGGTTAGCTTAGGGTGAAAAGAGATAAAGATATTTTCATCGAAATCAGCTCAAACGATTTTAATTAAAATTTGGTGCTTAGGTACTGCTAACACTACAAAAAAAATAGGCATCTCATTTTCTCATAAAAATGACTTAAAAGATTACTTTACTTACGTAAGTGGATTTTTCAAAGTTGTAGGGCACTTGAAATATATAAAATCTTTTACTAAAAGTAATATCTAATAAAATAAATATCTTACAAATTATAAGGATATATATAAATATATATATATATATATATCCTTATAATTTGTAAGATATACATGGATACTTAAGCTCATTATATATATATATATACATACATGATATTAAGTATCTTTGAATTTAAAAATACACAGTAGTAGTGTATTTTATTTGTTGTATACTCGTTGATGTAACTCTTTGCTATTTTTTCCCTTTTATGTTTATATGGTAACTTTACATTCTTTATTTCATGATTTTTAACTAGTTAGTTAGTATAATTTAGATAAAGTTGCAAGAAAGTATTTGCAGTGCACCGTACTATCATTTGTTCAATCATTATTAATATATTACTATTTCTTAGCTCCTTCGAATACTTAAAAAAAGTTTTCTAAAGTCAACTGATATTATTTGTATGTATAGTAATTGCTTATATACTTTAAGCCACTTCAGTGGAAGAATAGTCTAAGGTATACTTTCGTGATAGACTGAACTGATTATGACCGGGAGGTCGGGGTTTGAAGCCCTAATGACTGAACTGAGGGTGATTTTTACTAATTTGTATTTATTTTTCCCCCGTGAATTCGGGTACCCTACCTCTGATTCCAACCTTCCTAATCCTGAAAATATTAACTTATTTTGTAGCTCAGTATATATTCCGAATAGGTGGTAGGGTGCAATACTAAAATAATGGTATTTGATCAACATATTACGACTTGTAGTTATGGTTGCATGATTTGTGTTCTTAACTCTGACATTTAAGGGGGCCGTTTTGGTAAGCGAGAAATTGCCGCCCAGACGTCCAGCTCCAAACAAATATTTAATTCTACGATGCGTTATTTAAAAATGTGGTTCACGCCAAAGTAAAGTAAGACGAATCCAAAAGAGTATTTTTTCCTTAATAATTCCTTATTTTGAGTTCTATTTATTGAAAATGTTTAAAAATGTAATCATTGTCAACGACTTATTAGACATATTGTCATTTTTTTTGACAGTCTAACAGAACATTTTATGATATTTGTAAACTAGAAGCGATCTTTCCTATTTACCTTGAAACAAGACATTAAGTAATTTTCTTTCCCCTCTTTTTTATTAAAATTACATAGGATGGTAAAGGTGAAAGGGCTTATAGGATTAAAAAGCATAGAAAAGTAGTTCCATAGAACAACACCGATCACTGTATTTGTGACGTGTGGAATGATGGTGATTGATACTTCCTCGTTGACCAAGGCGGCCGCCTTTAGAATAGGAATCAATTTGTATCAAGATTATTTATTACTTGCTTCCCCCAATGAAGTGTTTTCCTATTCCATAATTTATTATATTTCTTAATTAATATTGATGAAGCTCCTATGACCTTTCCATAATTATCCTTTTCATCTTAGAACAATACCATAATTTTGTTTAATGTAGATAAATAAAAATCTTAAGCACAAACACGCAAGGGACCTCGATAGTATTAAAACTTTGAAATGTCTTCAGTATATTCCCTCAACGAGAAACCCAGCTTTGAATATTTTTTGTCTCAATCTTTGAGTTATCTAAACCTGGGGACAGGGTCGCGGCATGAAACCACGCGATCCTCCACCCATTAATAACTGTTACAGTACGATAGAAAACATGCCTGTGGTTATATTGTCGGGGGAGGTGAGGGTGGACTAAGTCTCCAGTGACCAACAAACTGACGCTGATTAAGAAGGATCGCCTAAGAAGGTAAGGTAGTTTGTTCCTATCCTGCAGTTTAGCTGGCCGACACAAAACTAAGAGTGATGGCCATAAGTTCATCTACAAACTGTATTATTATGATGGTTCTTTCTGCTGATTCACAGGTAATAAACATATGTGAAGGAGTTCTTTAATTTAAAACGCACTTATAATCAGCTCAAAATCACTCATACCTTAGAATAAATTTCTGAACCTACCGGTATTCAAACCAAAGCACTTCGTTAATTGGGAAACGTTTGAGGGACTACCAATCTTTGTCTATAGCCTATAATGTCTCCAAATGTGTGAACAACATAAGTACAAATATATCAAAGATAATATTTTTACTAGGATACAAAACTATATAAGCTGTTAGTGTGTATGGCTCACACATCGGAGGACACGGATTATAATACGTCAAGCTAATCGTGCCTGGTAATTAAGATGTTGAGTTAAATCTCCATCTGGGTTTGGTGAAGTATTTTACTAAATGCGGGAACACTTCCTCTAACCTTTACCTTATCTATATTGACCCCATTTACGTAGGTAGTTAAAATGTTCAGTTCAAAGCCCCGATGGATGTAAAGATAAAAGGAGTTTATAAGTTTTTAACTAGGGTTACTCGAACAGGAAAGGTATCGAATATTAGTATCAGGGAGTTTTATTTATAAAGGAACCTACTTAATATTTTTTACAAATACTTAGAATTTTAGGACCTATGTAGTTTCAATAAATAAAATTTTAGTATTTTAGAGTTTTTCTAAAAAAAGTTGAATGACGCACCACACAGACATTCTCTCTCTTTTTATCTTAAAATAATGAAATATTTAATAAAAACTCGTAAGATCTCTGAACGGAATATTGTACATTGTATCATCCACAATCCACATAATAACATGAATAAGATAATATACACTGATATAGAAACATTTAGAAAAGAGGCGCATCTTTGTCCACCAAAGAGCATTTCAAAAAAATTCATATTTCAAAGAGCTTAATAAAATGAGATTTGAACCATTTGCTGACAACTTGGAAACTGGTATCTGCTTTACATGTTTCATTTTATGAAAATTGTATTTACTAAAGATTAATGGAGGAAAGTAAAAATAAATCTAAGAATCAATAACTAATGAAAGAATGTAAAAGTGTAATATGAATTATTGTGAATACTAGATTTTTAACTATTTTTTGTAGCTTGTATAAAGGTAAAATCAAATTAGTAGGGAATAGTAAATCTTGAAAAATATAAACAGCCTAGTTGTATGTATTTCCAGATAATATAAGCAATCTGAGAGTCAAGAAGCTAATTTGTAAATTCTCAGTAAATTAATGTAATGTCCGATAAACAATATTCGTACACTCATAATCTTGTAATTTCCATATTACTGAAAATGAAATATATCTGTGTATCGTTGTCGTCGTTGACTCGTCTGACTAATATTAGGATTAAAACTATATTTGCTCATTAATTCCAATAAAATTAATCTTTATATCCATTATTATTATAGTTAAAATCTTCTTATAGTTAAACATCAGATTTGTAGGAATGGATCTTTTTATTTAGCACCGCGTCTTACTACCCATTCGGTTTATACACTTAGGTAAAGGGTACGCTAATATATTAGGAATTTGGAGGAAGTGAATCCGTATTTGTGGGGAGGGAGAGTGGAAACCCATTTAGGATAACTCCCAACCCACCCGACCAAGGTTCGAACCTCAATCTCCACATCCTCGGCAGTCAAACTCAACACGAAACTATTGCATTAGTCAGCTATGCCATCAAGGGAGGGTGATAAATGATAATATAGAAATTAATTTAATGTGTCAGTGTGCCCTATAATATATATTATACCTATATTTAGTTATATATAAATATATACCAGATTAAAATAGTTTTGTTTCTAATAGTAATACAACTTTCCTTGCTTGATCTTTAAAGACAATGTTAAAAAAAATGAATCAAAATCGTTAAAGGGAATTTTGAGAAGTTTGAGTTTTCTCTTTCTACCCTTCAGTAAATTACCCTTAATTTTTGGGTTGGATATCTTATTCAAAAAACCCTCAGGGCAGCCCCATGAAAGCCCTTAGATACCAAGTTTGAGCCCACTCAGTGAAATAGTTTAGGCTCTAGCCAGCAGTACAAAATGACGGACAAATGACAGGCGGCTTTGCGAAAATAACATTTCGGATTTGGGGGATCATGAAATTTCAACATTCATCAAACTCTCAGGTTGGATTTTTTTACGCTCACAATACTTACTCTACTTGTAAGGTAGCGAGAAAGTAAAAATATTGATATTAGGTCCCCAAGGGTCGTATTAAAATGTCGACTTCAGGTTGAAATTTTAAACATTTTCTTAGGGTTCTAATGGTTATCACATTGCTATAAAACTCTCTTTCTAAGTTTTGACCAATAACAAAAGTAAATATTGACTATTGAATCTAAAACTATAGAGATAAATCATTTCTGTACAAACATTTCTTCTAAGGGGTCGAAGGAAAGAGAACATACTTTTTGAGAGACTTACTTGCTACTTATTCTATTGCATTAGAGATTTATTGGTTAAAACTTGAGTAGTATATCTTTACAACTAAAGCTAAAAAAATTGTACTAATATATTTTCCAATATTTCAGAAATTGGTTTTATAAAAAATAACTTTCAAATAAAAGTTTATTTTTATTTTTAATAGTACAACAATTTTGCAGCTTGGGGCGACCCTATGAAAATTCTAGATACCAAATTTTAGCCTGATCGGTAGAATAGTATAGGCTTTAGTCTGAGTAATAGACAGACCAACGGGAATTCAAAAACCACTGTTTTGAATTCGTGGGTTCATGAAACGTCAACAGTCATCAAAATCTCTAGTTCGATGTTTTTGACGATCACAATACTTTTTCTACCTATAATATATCGAGAAAGTAAAATATCATAATTAAATAATCATAATACTGTGATATAGGACTAAGCTCATTACCGAAATCCTCAGGAGTAACTATTAATGAGGTCATTAGAGTGTGTGGACTTAAAATGCTGGTATTACTAGAAGAATTGCAAGATAAAGTGAGTAATGGGGAAAAGTCATACCAAACACATTTCCAGGACTACAACTTTTATAGTCCATAAAGACCCCAACAAATACAATTTTTTGAGCCTTTTTTTAAACATAATTTAATACCTAAAGGGCGGTAGAAAATTCACATGATTGTTTAACATATGGAAGCATTAACTCAATTTTATGTAAAGTTGAATTATCCAACTCTTTCCCTTGTACCCTTAGAATACATGATAACCATATGATGGGTAATTTCGACTGTCATCTGATTTAAAATAATCAAACAAAATTATCGTGGGAGAAAGTATCTAGAGTAAAATATCTATATTAACCTAGTAGATTATTGACACTTTTACCACATACTCCTAGGCCATACTGTACAGTCGAATTTTATAAGAAGAGTCTATTTGATTTTTTTTACCTATAAATGTAAGCATATTGTCATATTATTATTATTGTTATTTTATGTGTGTTGTAATATATATAAAGAGTGTTATCTGAAAATCATTAGGTGTTGCATAAATACGTAGAAGTAGATTTAGTAACTATTTTAGCAGTCAGAGAAGGTTCTGCTTATGCAAATTGTTCTGTATTGAGCATAGAGTGCGCCACGGCCATGTTCGCGCACTACCAACCTCCCGGTGGTAATTTTCCCTGCGCGGTGTTGTCGAGAGCACGTGTGAGGGGACGTGTCATGATTCTCGACACGTACCGCGAGTAAGCCAAGTTTGAACACCAATCCTGTTCCTCAGGCGCGCCCCTAAATCCACATTATAATAGAATGCGTGATTAGCTCAAGGGTGAACTTTAAGGGTGTGAGGGGATTGGAAATACTTGGTGATGCTCATCATGGCCTTTACGACTCAATAGGGGCTTATTGGACCAATACACGTTCGTGGGGAAGTACTGTAGGTCGAATTGTTTTAGAAATTAATTTACAAGAACATTTGTTTTAATTCATTTATATTTTTTTCATAATTATTATAACTTTTGCCAAATTAATGAATATATTTTATAATTACTTTAATAATTGTAAGATGATATTTCTCAAAACCTATTTCGTATAACATAAAATGTAAACATTATATGTAGGGCTATATTTAGAATAAATGATGCCTTATTTTGATTCCTACTACCAGTAGGTATTTTCCGCAAATTGGCGCTGATGAGGTAGGAATATGCAAGATGGAATTTTAAAGGAAATGCACGAGAGATGGCAAACAAGGAGAGTGAAATCCAATATATTTAAGAACACCTAAGTAAGCGTGCGTGAGAATGGAACCTCTACGTCACCAGAAAAGAAGACCATAAGAAACGGATGCCTTTGTTCACGTGTTCGCCGATGTTGGAAACGTGTTTATTAATAGTATAGTTGTTTTATTTGGCTATTTTTATAATAGTACATGAAACTTTCTCAGCATGGCCATATTGAAGTTAATCAAGTATTTACTTTTTACATAATCATATAAACTTTCTCTAAAGAAAAGGTGTGACTTTTAAAATAATCATGCCAAAGCAAAATCATTAGACCTTTAGTTATATTTAAAGCAAAACAGACATATTTCCCCTACTTTAAATACATTTGATTCATTAGATTCATTAGATATTATTTGAAATGTAGATTTGGACAATCTTTTTATCAATCTAGATCTGGAAGCTGATATATATCTTCTAATTTACAAAACAATAAGAATAAAGAAGAAATATGGATTCTATCCCAATAAACACGCTAACTCAATAAAATTTTGTTCTGTTGTTTTCTGAAATTATGGGAAATATTGAAATAGTTCATCATAGTTTGAAGTGATTCTTTTAATAATGTATGTATTATCATTTAAATCTCTTCAACCCATTTTCTAGATTCAAATATTAGATAAAATACAGTACACACTACTCTTTTTTTTCATCACCATGCCTCAATAGTAGTGTATATTGTACGCATATATAAAATTTAGATTTTAAAGGCTAGGATGATCACCGATAAGCGCAATTTACGATGGCAAACGAAGTCCTTTGGTTATTTTTATCAATTTTTTTAATTTTACATAACAGGATGCAATGCGATTTGTTTCCATGGCTTTCTTAGTCAATCGCAACGTATGTGAAAGCGCCTAGAAGGACATACAATAATAACATAAAATGTAAATTGATGCCAACCTTTGACTTCTAGGTCTCTAGTAGCTTCATATGCCCTATAACCTAACCTAAGACTAAAACAGGCACAACATTCAGTTCCCAGCTGTCAATTTATCAATGTGAAAGAGTTTCTGAAATTAAATTTTTATTCACCTTATCGATTGCTAAACGAGCTTCACTACACAACCCTCTTTTGCTATTCAGATTTCATAACAACATTACTATTGCACAGCTTTTCAAATTCAGTTTATGTGGAAGCATACCAAGGAAAATAAGTGGTGATTAATATCCTTTTCCTTCTCGTCATCGCAATCGATAGAGTCTGCGCTAAATTAGCAAATTACTCCTCCCTCCAGTAGTTTTAGAACCTACTCATTGGCAGACATAACATCAGGCTTCTTCGATAACAGTATTGACATATAGGCAAACCTCGTTTTTTTGACAGCTAGACACTAGAGCAATTACGATGCATGCTCTTCTTGCAAATTGAGAACCTTATGAGTTATTTAAACTTTGTTACTACACTTCAGAATACATTAAAGTACAGTCCAGTACAGTACAACAAAGGAATATGGTACAGTACAATATCTTAAGAAACAAAAATCATTAATATAGGGCACACAAATACAAACACGGTAATAATTATAAATGAATATGTTTAATCACAAATAAAAGAGTTTAAATAGGAATAGCAAAAAAAACAACACTGAACGACTTATATTCAAAGTCTGAGGGGCGTTGAATTTATCAGCTACACGAGCGAGCGCGGGCTTGTACAGAAAATGACTTCAATAGCGCCACCCACATTAAAACGGCCATTTATTGGTAAAACTACCAAGCAACATGTGACGAAATGCGACGCGAAGTAATTTGAAAAAGTGGATATAATTGAAAACTGACGAAAGAGCGAAGTGACAAAAGTAGAACTATGCCTGTATTGGCAAATTGTATATTCCTCGTATTAATATGACTGCCAAATTTTTTCTTAGTTTCCTTAATTATGTAACAGGCTATAATTTGGTCTGGACATTTAAGATGTGACGGTGCAGCTTATCGGTATAAATTGATTATTTCAAAAAAGCCATATTTCCACAATTCAATAAAATTAATATTTTCTACTTTTTAATAGTATTATAGAAAGACAGAGCTTATTTAATATAAAAATTCCATTTTAAGAACCCTCTATACATTTGATATGTTATCATTTATTTCCCTTAAGGTGCCCATACATGATCATTCCCGGCATAAGGCCGGGAGTGTCAGTACAATTGTTCATTCCAAAACTGACCATATTGGGCTAGATTCACTCCAAGTATGACGCTTGATATGCCCCTCAACTCCAGGAATGAATAATCCAACCTGCTTTATTTTTGGAGTTATGACACGCTAAAACTGACCGTGAGCTTGGTCTGATGGGTACATTCGCAGTGAGGCCCGCAACTTAATATGTGAGTATTATTACTATGCATATAGGGCAGTAATAAAACATAAATAAACTATGTAAAAATGATATTTGTAAGTGATTGTAATAGTATTGTGTCACTTGTATTTCTTACCTTCACATACTCCTCTCTCAGCACTTAAATATTTTGTCACATGTCTCAGGTATGATCTTTCCGAGGCCCTCGAGAACTTCAGGTTTTCAAAGGATTTCTCAGTATCGAGAAATCTAAGTGTGGCCATCATTCTTTCCTTTGTTGAGATGGTATCTCTCATCTCTGTTTCCCGTTTGGATACTAATGACCAACTAGTAAAAACAAGTCTTTAAAAACACTCTCAAGCTCATGCGCAAATAATTATTTGTATAGTCGCCCTTGGAGTTTAGTTGAGTTCACGCAAAATATTAATGTTGGAAATTTTGTGACTTTGTTGTAATCAATGCTTTGACCATAAAGTCCATCCTTTTTTCTGCTTATTTTTATAACATTTATTATCTGTGAATTACAAAACCCCAGACAATGCAGCACTTTTCTTTGATATTTTTAAGACCTCTCAAGACAAATCAGATCAATTAACTGTGGCGTCTAGCAGATAGAGGCGTGACACGTGTGTTGACTGTTCCTGGAACACCTGGAATGACACTCCTGGATTAATTCCACGAAGGAACAAGTATGGGAACCTTCAAGGCCATATTTATGGAGCTATGATCTTCAAGATTTAACTATCTCTCTTGTAAAATTTGTGGATATAGGGCCTTTGCAAAATGAATATTCTGTCGATCAGTCTGTCTTACATTTTCTGAAACCATTAGCTATAGCTCGGATCTTGGAACGAAAGTTTCTGGTTAGCCTCAGTGTAAAAAACTCTGAATATAAAAGTAATATTTTATAATTGATCGTACCATATTGGCTCTATGAAAATGGGGGGACCCTGTTAGACTTTGTCGGAAATCTTCTTACAACAAAATGTCTTTACTGCCAAAAGAAAATCTATTTTTCGTTATAACTTTCAATAATTTATCAAATACATTTGAAGCGTAAATCTTTATCATTATCAGAATATCCCAAACTATCTGTTTTATCTGTTTGAAGATGTATCGAACGTATTTATAATCATCTTAGGCGTAGAAGTATGAACTAATACTAATGGTTCGTTGAAGCGATGTCTGCAGATTATTGCACTAGAATATATTTTAAACCTTTTAATGGGAAAGGATCTATATAATAAGCCCATACTCAAATTTTAGTTAAAAGTTTACTCGTCAAGGATTATCAATTCTATTTATATATTTAGTTTTAGGTGAGTAATTTCAATAAAAACGTATATTTTCTCCCCTTCACGTCACAAAAAGAACATTAAAATGACCCCCTTCTAAGATTTCTAGCTATCCGTTACACTAAACCACTCATGTAACTATTGAGCTGATATTAGTTTTAAACAAAGATAAATATTTTATTTACTGATAATTTATACAACTACACACAAATCTCGTTTCCATTGTGATGTAAACAAAGAATGATTGCACAGATGAGCCACTGTCCACACAGAAGGAAAAGATGGAAAGTTCGCTAGGAAAATTGGGTTTTTGTTTTAGGTCACTATTTTTACCACCATCCTGTTTCCCTAATATTTAAAATAAATGTGTTTGTCCGTCAAAGTCTGCTTAGTCATTTCCTCGTAATTTCTATTACTGGAAACCGGTTTATCAAATTATGTTTGAGATGTATGATAGAGAAATTGATAAAATGTGATAGTGAAAATGTTAGTGAAAATGATAGTGTAAGTGTTTGAGGGTGTGATTGTGTAAGTGTATGGGTAAGTGTGAAAATGAAAGTGTAATTGTGAGAAAGTGAGTGTGAGTGTAAAGTGTGATAAATTGAGTGTTAGGAACGAGAATGATCAATTGAGAGAGATCGAGGGAGTGTGAGTGAGTGATAGTGATAGTGATAGTATGTGTATTTTTTAAAGAGATAAATACTGGATGAAGAAAAATATAATATGTGTTTGTGTAGGAGGGGAGAGAGAGTATGTGTGTGAGAGAGGAAGAAACTTTGTAAGGAATAATGCGTGATAAAGTGTGTGCAAGAGTGTGTGTGTGAGAAAGAGAGTGTGTAGAATTTTTGGAGAGATATTGTGTGAAAGAGGGGAAAATGTAAGAGAGTAAGTGAGTTTGAGAGAGAAAGTTAGAGAGGGAGAGATAAGTTTAGAGAGAGAAAATTAGAGTGAAAGAGAGTTTGAGAAATAAAGAGTTTGAGATAGTGGGTTTGAGAAAGAGTGAGTTGGAGAGAGAGAGAAAGAAAGAGTTTGGGACGGAGTAAGTTTGAGTGTGTGTTTTATAGAATGTGTATATGTGTGTGTGTGTGTGTGAGGGGATAGAGTTTGAGAGAGAGCTTGGGAGAGCGCGAGAAAGTAAGATATATATATATAGAAAGAGAGAAAGAGAGAATGTGAAAATATATATGTGGTACACAAAACATTAAGGCACTTTAAAATATCATTACTACAAAATTAAATATCAACATGGAAACATAACTGAACTTACTCTATTTGTGAGAATGTGAAAAGATAGATGGGGTGCACAAAGCATTACTTTTAAATACCATATCCCTAAAATTAAGTGGTAAAATGAAAACATAGCTTAACCTATGTATTTGTATTGTATTAATATTTGATAAATTGCCTATTAGAACACATTATTTGAATAAAATGAACATTAAACCTATTATATGAATAAATAAACACCAAAACTCATACTTAGATAGTTAAAATACCTATTACTATTCAATATCATTCTATTGTTTTTGAGCTTATATACATAACTAAACATATTTAAACATCATTTCATCATTTGCGAAACTAGACGTGGACAATATTTTCACGTACTTAACAAATTAACCTTTCAATTTTCGAATTATGCTAAATATTATTGATTTTCATTCGAACTAATGATAACAACATTACAGTAAAAAATAAATGTTTCCCCAGTTTATAAATCTGTATTTAGATGTGCTATGACCAGTATTCAAAGAGAAATAGTGATGTGATCAGACCAACAAATAAAAATTGAGTTTTTATTTTTTAGTCAAAGAAATATAATTATTTAGAGATTTACAGCCATGCAGCAAATAGCGGTTTCCATGATGATTAAACAAAGAATGAAAAATTGAAAATTCTCTATGAAAATCGGATTTTCGTGGAAATATATTATTTTAGTTTGTCAAAATCTGTTCAGGCATTTCCTCATAATTTCTATTAGCTTATCAAATTATAATTATATAAGACATGACCAGCCTCCCTTTATAAGATTTGCATTTTTGATAAATCCAAATGATATATAAAATTATTAAATAATAAATAACCAATTAAACTCTTAACGATAAACTCTAACAAAAATGATGAACAATAATAATATAGTAAAATATGGTTTGATAATGTTGACAATTTAATAGTATCAGAAAGTAAAAGAAGAACAGTAATCTTTAGGTTATATCTTTATTTTGACATTGTGTTTTATTCATCCTACTTTCGCGTTTTTAAAGAATTCAAACCAATAAAGTATTACTATTTAAAAAGAATTTGATTTAGGTTACCTTTTCCAGTAGATAATTTTAAATACCAAAAAAAGAACAAAATTGCTTTACATATCCCTGGTGAGAAGAATGACGAACCGAATGAATTATTACAGTTAATGTCTTCAATACAATCCTTTTGCTTTCGGTTATGTTTTGGGTGTGTGATGTGTTTTATTTTGAATCGTGTATGCCTTTCTATTTAAAATATAGAAAACTTATTTTATTATAATAATTTAAGTTTTTTAATTATAAGAGATGAAATTATAAACGTATAACTTTTAATTAATTATTTCATAGACATAGACGCTATTAATAAGTAGGTAAAGAATTATATATGAGGACCCAGGTAGAGATTCAATACCATGAAAGTTAATAAAGTAATAGAAATTCATAAACTTTAAAGTTCCATTTGTAACATGATGTATTGCCACAAGAATGGAAGTAAAGTACAATAATACCCATTTTCAAAAAGGTAGATAAGACAGATTATAATACCTACAGAGGTATCTCACTGCTACTAACATTTTACAAAATTGTATCTAACATATATTAATGAGATTGATGCCATATGCAGAGGAATTAATTGGGGATCATCAGTTTTGATTTTGACGTAATAGAGGAACAAAAGATCAGATTTTTACTATGCGGCAAATATTAGAAAAACAGTGGGAATTCAACATGACGGAACATCAAATATACATAGATTTTAAAAAGGCCTATGATTCAGTTAAAAGGAAAATATTTAATGAAATTTTATCTATGTTTGGAGTAACCAAAAATCTTGTCAATATAATTGAGGTATGTTTGAGAGATAGGCTACGCTTGGCAGGGTACGGGTTGAGCTCACCTATCAGATGATTTCTAAATACATGATGGATTGAAACAAGGAGATGCACTCTCCCCATTAGTATTTAATCTAGCCTTAGAGTACCTGTATAATATTAGGGCAATGTAAAAAAGTAGGGAAGCCTTGACATAAAACGGAACAATGCAGCTATTAGGGTACGCAGATGATTTAGCTTATTATGTATCAGTAAGGAAGCTGTTGCAATAAATGCAGAAGTTTTATTGAAGGCTAGTAAGGAAATAAGTTTATAAGAGAACGTAGAAATAACTAAGTATATAATAGCACAGAGAACATAGATTGATGACGATAATTGAGCTATTATAGCAAACAACATATCATTAGATAGAGTTGATGAATTCAAATATTTAGGTACTATTTTAACTAGCGATAACAATATTATATTGGAAATTAGGAAAATAACACAGCCAATAAATACCGGTAAATTCTCGGCCTCACACCTGCTGTCAAGGAATGTAAAACTCAGAATATACAAAGATATAATATACCGGTTGCTCTCTATGAGTGCAAAACATGTCCTCCTACATTAAGTGATTAAAATAAATTTAGAGTGTTCAAAAACAGGGTGCCTAAGAAGTAATTTGGTCTAAAAATGGATGAAAATAGTAGGGATTGGAAGAGGCTACATGATTAGGAACTGCATAGCCTGTACTCATCGCCAGACTTTGTAAGGGTAATAAAATCTCGCAAGTCATGCAGTGCGAATGGGAGTAACCAGTGACACGTTCACGGTATTGAATGGCTAACCCACTGGGAAGACCCAGACGCAAATGGGAGGATAATATTTGGATAAACTTGAGATAGAGAGGGTGTAATGAGGTAGACTGGATAGAATTAGCTCAAGACAAGGATAGGTGGCGTACTTTTATGGGTGGAGTAATGAACTTTCGCGTTACTAATGCCATAGTGTAAGTAAGTATGCCTAAGATTACAATACATCTTGTTGACTGACACCGCCACGACATCAAAGCCATATTTCCTTTATTAATGTTTCTTTTTATTTCAACTAAGTATTAAAAAACAATTATACATTAATCCTGAAGGGGGCCCACCTGAGTAAGCAAGAAACTGCCGTGTAGATGATCAACTCTTATGCCATATTCAATTATATGCTGATTTATTCCAAAATTTGGTTCAAGCCAAAATAAAGTCAAAAGATTTAAACAGGTTTTTTTCACTTGCCAATCCTATATTTTGAGTTTTAATAAAAGAATAAATTAAAAAATGCAGTAATATCTCATTTTCAACGACTTTTTAACCATATTGCTGGAGGTATGAGACTAGGTTTGATTAAAAAGAGCTCTAGGTTCAGCCTTTCCCTAACAAATGCATATTTTTTTTGTTATAGGCCCACAATAGAAATGTTTAAGATATCTGAGAGCTAAAAGTGAGCTTTACTCTTTACCTTGATAAAAGAAGTGTGTTAATATCATTTCATTTTTTTATTGGCATTATGAAGGAAGGTTTTAGGTGAAGTGTTAAGGGAATATAATCTTTGACAAAAAAGATAAGTAGTTCCAAAAAATGACATAAATCATTGTATTTTAAGCCTTGTAGCCTGGCAGCGATTGTTACTTTATCGATGACTGAGGCGGCTACCTTAAAGAAGCACTATCAGAAGCTTTTGTTAAATTTGGTTTGAATATAATAAATTGTAGTCTTACAAAGCATATAAAAATATTCTCTGAAAGGGTTGGCTTTCAACTGACGTTTGAAATAAAGTTAGTTTTAAGTTGATTCAAATGGCTATTTAATAAAATATTGAGCTATATATATATATTTGTTCTTGTTATATTCCTAGTAAATAAATAATTACTCGTTAGTGTTTTTCATACATTTTGGTATTAGGTCCTATAAATTCCACGCCTTAGAAATTATGTGGCCTTTGGTATGGTGCAAGTTGTACATGCCTGCACAATATTCTACCACTGAAGCATCTAAGCACAAGGCTACTCATTAGATTTAAAAATTTATAAAATGTATTAAATTACATCCACAAATGGTTATGACCTAATTAAACCATGAGATTCTATCAAATAAGATCTTAAAACAACTTTGTATCCCTTTATTTTTCTGTGTTTGAACTCTCCACATGTTTATGTTAACGACAATGTGTGTCAACCAGGCATTCTATAAAATACCTTAGCTTTCTATATAATTCCTAAGGAATTTTAGCAAAGTATGAAATAGCTTAGTTTTTCTGTTGTATTTCATACTTTTCGTAGGAAATTTATGGAATAACCAGTCATTGTATATTACAGAGAACAATAGCTAGCCTAACCTAACCTAGCCTAACCTAAACACCCTATTCTAAAATAACCTAACCTGACAAACTTATCTCAGTAATTAGGTGAACTTGCAAGAAAACTTTGCAAGACTTACATAGAACTGGATAAAAGAATTTAAAGCATATTCGTGGACTTCAAAAAAACAAAGAACTTGAAAATAATTATGAAATACTACAGAAAAACTCGTTTATTTCATACGTCGCCGAAACGACTCTGGCATTTTAGAGAACGCCTTGATTTAACCTATTACATTAATAAATTATAGACGAGTACGGTAGTTTTATTGGAAGGGTACCAGCATTATAATAGAGGAAGGGCAGGAAACACCTCATTACAGCATGCTGGTTTTATCAAACATTGGCCATTGCTTTGGTTATAAGGACTTCTAGTGTAATAGTTTTATTGTGTATTGATATTAATTATTAATTATTTATTTCTCTTTTAATATTTTTACTATCAATATTTAAGGAAATATATGTAGATAATGACTGTCCTCTAGATTTAATCCTAAAGGCATACATGTAAATGTACAGTACAGGTAATAATATTTTACTAAAACAAGTTATACGTGCTTTTTCAGTAAGCCCAATATGATATTTTATTTAAACAATGCCTATCCCAGGGGGGAGATTTGATTAAAATGGTTTTAAATACTCGTCCATGATGTTTAATTCATGTTATTTGTCTTGGAAAAGGAAAACCAATATGGCTAAACATGACATTATCATAAAAACCACTAATTATTAACAAGAATAGTTTATTGGTTTGATTCTGATGTCATTCGCCATATAGACACGTTCATAATGATAGTCAATTTTATTTGTTTTGACTAGACCCACAATATGATACAATGAAATTATAAAAAAATTATAACTAAAATAATATTTGGTTTTCATTTAAAATGATCATTTAAACATAATTGCAGTGAGGTAAAACATTAGCAAAATCGGTAGCTGCATGGTCTAATGCATCACTCTCGCATTTGATCCGAATACAGTGGACTGGAAAATCTGTGTTCAAAATAAGGTTTAATGTACTGAGAGTAGTACTTTGTAAGTGATTTACCACTACCTCTCCACTAAAATAAGGGTACATTTCTTCTAAGCTCTTCCTCCCTTACCCCTAAGCCAATGGTTAAAATAATGGACTTGTTCAAACGTGTAGCTAGGTCCGTTGTGGACGAAATACTTAGATATATATTACCATATCTGTGACACTGATAAAGAATAAGAACTCAAGTATATTTTATACATGCTAAAGGAGTAGTATCCAGAAAATCAATTTAGGATGTAAATAAAGTTAGAGAAGATTTCAATAAAACTTAGATACTAAGAATATCCCCATCGCTGGGTACGCAGACAAAAGCTTCAACCTCGTTAAATATGGTCTTACTCGATTAAAATTCTAATTTGATGATCTCGGGATAGTTTTCCTTAAGAGGTTTTCCACTCTCCCTCCACTCAAATGAGGATACACTTTCTATAAATATAAACTTACTCATCCCGAAAACCATTAGCGTACCTAATAAATAAGCGTAAAACTCAAACAGGTATTAAGAGGCAGTGATAAGATAAAAATATTTACAAACATATTGCTCCTGTTAATTTTAATTGATATTTCAATTAAAGATAAACTTCCTATTAAAACCAACCCAAAGATTCAAAACAAAAGCATGGTAATTTATCACCACTTCTAATCTGGGACAAGCAATTCCCCCAAGATTTGGAATCATTGGGCTTTTAAATAAAATGTAGCGTCGCTCCTCCTTTAAGTACAATTACAAGGAAACTGAAATTGAAAGGTTAAGGCAAGCAAAGCAAACTGAAATACAAGCTACCAAATAAGTTTATTGGTATCAAAACAAAGAGACTTATTACATTTTCACAGGAACGATAACAGTCTAATCTTTCCACTGTTTAATGTTAATAAAGTAACAAGAAACATTGTTACCAAAATGGCCGTGTTTTGTGTGAGGCACCTTAAATTGAAATAGAATCAAGACGACAATGGTTGGGTCGAAGATTAAAAAACTTGTGACTCTTTAAGAAGAACATGTGCAATTTATAGAACGAAAGCTTGCTAAATAGGTAACTACAGTAACTTTAATCAGAAGAATCGTATTAAGTGAAGGTCAAGCAACACAACACAACTCTACTCCAGCCTTACGGCTGCTAGTCTTAAATCTGATAAGCATGGACAAATAATGAAGTTGAACAATATCTAAAACCATGGAGTCCTGATTTAAGGAGTTACAGTGATAGTTGTTAACTGAGCTAGCTAACGTTGGTTAACTCTGTGAAGGGTAATATGATGAAGAGGAATGTTCCAAATTCAGGAACTATTAGTTTACAAATAGTAAAAAGAGTTATAACCTATCAGGAATCTAGGCCATCAAGAAACTATGGTAAGCCAATTATTAATTAGTACTGAATGATTATCCAATTGTATATTTAACATTCAACAATAGTCTGGAAGCAGACTAAAACAATGGGAAACTTCTAAACATTAAAGAACCAAGCGGTGCTTGAAGGGAGACGGACCGATATAAACAACACTAAACAGGCCACTCCTCTGGTATAAAAGCATATCCAAGGGTTGATCACCGTACTAAGGTACAAAAATAATGCCAAATCAATGACTGATAACATTCAAATACCCAATTAGGTCTTACAGTAACGGCATGGATTAAGATAATCTCCCCTTTTTTGCCCAAATAAAGGCATTAGGGACATGGTCACATAGAACAGAGTATCAGACTATCCTCCAAATAGTTAATACTTGTCATATGAACATAGTTAAACAATAAACAAGTGTGATCATAAGTAGTATATCCTGTTTAAAATTAATAGATTCTGGCAAAGAGTAACAATTACACTTAACCTACATTGGAGCTTCTCAAATGAAGAAGATAAAGAAGTACAAGTCACTAAAGGGGTCGTCCATAAACCACGTAACTATTTTTATTACCTTTTTACCTCCCCCTCCCCCTTGTAACACTATGTAGACATTTAGCCTACACAACCCTCCCCCCCAAACTGTGTTACGTAACTTATCTCACCAAGAATTAATGCCATTTTTTCATAGGAAATTTTGTAAGACTAAAGGAGGGATTCAGATTTAATACTTTCCTCAGATTCATGAAGAAAATCTCTACTATATTTATGTTATGGATGTCAGGTTGGTGATCTGAGTAAGAGCCAGAGGGCACTACTTACTATGTCCTGAGTAGGATGGCCCTTTTCTGTAGTGGAGCTACATGATGATGTTAAAGTGCCCACATCCGATGCTTGACGCTGGGGGAAGACACATTTCTTAATATTGTGCTCTTTTTTTGATAGTCATATTATCATCAGATAGAGAGATATTTAAACAATTCTAAGCATACAAAGTGACCTGGTGGTCTAGGGGTAAGGTGTTGGACTTATGTGCTGGGGTTCGGGATTCAATCCTCGGTCTCGGCACATATTTATCTAATTAACAAACCCTTCCTTCACCTCTGACAAGACATCTTGTGAATGTGGGGAATGCCAGGCCTCCACCGTAGTTCGGATACACATTAGCGTAAGTGCGTACAACCCGAATGGGTAATAAGACGCGGTGCTAATAATAATAATAATAATAATAATAATAATAATAATCTAAGCATACAACTTTTCTAAATTACATTTTGGATTAATCTACAACTTTAGTCAATTTATCAATACCTAGACTCATGTTTCGTTCCAACATCGATCCTGGATACGGGCTTCACTCTCAAAAAGGACCAGGCCTAGATGATCTACGAAGCGGATATTGGGTTTCGAATACCTGTCGGGTGTACTCATAGTGGCTTTTCCTAAATGGGTTTATATTCCCTTTCCACGTTAATGAGGGTATACTACCTCTGAAATTCTACCATCCTCATTTCTACTCCATTATATAAATATAGTAAAAAATAACTACAATTTGACTATAGCCCCCTACAAAATGTATACCAAAAAGGTAGGATTTTAAAGAAAATCTACCAGCATTTGTATTATGGAGGGAGAGTGGGAAACCATTTAGGAAATGCAATTCTCAGTAGCTTTGACTGGTAATCGAATCACATATCCCCAACATTGGCCGTCTCTTCTACCAAGAGAATGACAATTTAAACAATGCGGCCAAGGTAGCGGGTGTATAATAGTTGCATTTATATACATATATATATATATATACACTAATTTATCAGACGGGAAAAGGTATAGACTCTAATTCAACAACCTTATGATAATAATTAATTATATTTAAAGCTTTACTCTTTATTAAATGCTGCTGGTGCGAAGAAATAACAATATCGATGGACTCCTCAAACTTTCCTTGAGATAAATTTTGTACTTTTGCTTGATTCCCATTGAATACATCTTTTTGCGACTCTTCCACTGTGTTTTTTTTCTGGATATTGCTTTTTATACGCAAGCAATGAACGAGTCTAATTTTTTTGAAGAAGTTATTTTTGTTTTTGAACACGGCCTATGCAAAAAAATGTGCAGTAGGAATCTAAATTAAAATCAATACTCAACTATACTTGGACTGACAGCTGTTATCATAATAAAAGCAGGTGAGGAGGTTAGTAGATTGAATAAATTAAAATAAGTGTGGTGAGTATAAACATGTCACTCTCGTACGCATGAAAAGATGTGTTTTAGAATGAGCTTGGCATACGTAGTTTTGGGCAGGCAATAACACCTAAGTGCAATTTAAATATTAATAGACAAGAAGTATGTAGTAAACTTGCATTTTATACTCCACAAATATTCGGAAGTTATCTATTAGTATGTTTATAAAAGGTGAAGACATGTACAATAATATTATTTTTGAACATTAGAATTTTAATTTAAGATATGGGTTACGTAACACTTTGATGTACCACACCCTCCCTCCATGTAACAGAATGTAGACATTAGAG
>CABEEJ010004375.1:38057-65484 GCA_901482245.1 Timema douglasi
GCATTACGTGGTTTATGGACGACCCCAAAAGACTAAAGATATAATATTGACATATATTAAATTATCTGCGCCGAGGTGGTGAGAAAGACGCTACAATCATCTTGACCGCTACTTGAAGGTTACGTTGACCCAAATCCTCCTGGATACTCGTGAGACGAGATGTTGTAATTGAATACAAACATAGTACGAGAGGTGCTGCATTATACACAAAATGAATCTGACGTCTAAGGGGTGGAGGGGAATGTAGGGTTTGCTGGCACATGATAGAATCATCCAGAACCAAACTACAGTTGGTCGCAATCCAAGGAACCACAGAGCAGACGTTCAGTCTTGTTTTCTGTCCCAGTTTTAAGGTGTTCTTGCCACGTCTGCGTCCACTAGTTCTATTCAGTCGTCTAGTTGGGTAGGATTCAAGCAATCCAGTATGAAATAATCAAACAATGAGTTAATAAACGTCAACTTATTTTAATTTACTTTAATTTGTAAGTACGGCAATTTATCGTTGTCTTTGTATGTATGGCCTAAATGAGCGTAACCCGTTACAAAAATAGATCATTTATAAACAATACCTCATTGATCAAAATATGTTCCTAAATATAATTTATTATTTACTACCTAGATATTTTTATGATTCTTGAAAGGCAAAACTATTCTCACTCTAATATTTATTGATATAGAAAATGATTTAGATTAAGTACTTAAACTTGTCTTCTCCAGGGAGATTGTGGTCATCTGGAATAATAAATATATTCATTATTAATTTAAAATGACTATAAAATAATTAAACGAAATAATAGACTAAAATAGAGACAAATATAATAAATCATCATCATCATGTTTCACCAAAGCTATTTCACTAGAAGTTGTTTATTTGAATTGTGATGGATCTCTTTTAAGAAAATATATATTTTGTGTTTTATTTTTTTATTTTTTGGTTTTGTCATTACCCTCTAAAAATTAAAACTGTATACCATATTAATTTCCCTTTGTTTTTATAGTTTATGTGTTTTGAGGGGCTCCCAATTTAAATTCATTTTACAGACATCTATTTTATCCAAAATTTCAACTATTATTTTATCTGGGGTGATTCTTTTATCAATTTGCCAGATTTAATTTTATTTTTCACTGAAACGTATTTTCTAATAGTTATGGACATATTTAAAGCTAATACCCCAACCCCAACCTATTTAGGTTCCTACAATCCCATTTTGAAATTTTAAGACTTATTTGGTTATCTAAAATGGTTCTTTAACGTGCTTGCCTAATTTTAATTTCCAACCACAATATAACAAATTTTTTAATTAATTATATCATTTTTAAGCTCTTCTTTTTCCCGTTTCAGAATTTTAAAATTCCATTTATTCACTCATCAATCGGTTATCCAGGCAGATACATGACAATTTTTATTTTTATTTTTATTTTTATTTTTAATCGATACATTTTTTTATATTTAAAGTTTTCCCCCTACATTAATGTAAAATTAAGTTTTCTACCACATCTTAAGTATGTTTCTAATTACGTGCCTCCGCTTCCCTCCTCTATCTTCAACTTGGGTACAATATGAGGGTAGGTTGAATTAAATTTCGAAAATCAATAACGGAATCTTGTTTACAAGACTTTAAATCCCAAGAAATAAATACATTTTCTTAAAAATCAACCAAGAAACAACATTTTTTGAAATTTTTGATACCAATTATATATTGATTTAGGGTCACCTGACTGAAATTTCAAAATAACTTACGATGGGGCTGTATTTATCTGTGTTAAAAGCTCCTGGCGATTGAATGTCAGCGTGATCGGACAAACATATTTTTTAGCCCATAAAGCCCCTCTTTGAATTTTTCAGATTTAGTTCTTTTAAATCATTCTCGGATTCACAGAAAGCTCCGAGTGGAATTTAAACCTTCTTGCCCACCGGAAAGTATGAGAAAACTATGGAAGTAAATACAGACAGACACGGCATGGATATCATAATATATATGATGCTACATACGAATAATTCCTTCTTACATTAAATTGTGATTGATTATATTTTAAATACTATCCAAATTATATGTATTTGATAGAAGTTCAAGCTAAATTATGTCGATTAATTATTATATTTTATGTTATATTTAAATCAGCTTTAAATTGATAAATTAAGGTATATTTAAGGTTTGTTTACACATTTAGTTTTAGCTATATACATAAAATTGATTATTTTTTAATGATTTGTGAATTTACTTTTTATTTTTATTTAAAGAAATAAAATATTTTGAAACAGTAGTCTGAAGATATGTAAAATTGTTTACAACATTATTTACAAATAACATTTTATATTTTGGTATGAAATCATAACTACGCATATGTAAATGTAATATTTCGACTTGGTGTATTTATATTTTAAATAAATATAAATTAAAGATAATTAATCTTATCACATAGATCTACCTTTATTTAATTAATAGTAATAATTTTGCATCCCAATCAAACAATGGACAGAGGTGGAAACCAGAGAGTTATAATTGTTATTCATTCAAACATTATAAAGCTCGATGGGGGAGCGGAACATTAGAGTTTACGAACACCAAGTGGCAACATACGCCAGACGGGCGAAGTAACACATAAACACTTGCCACGGCCAGAAGGGCGATACAACAATAGCAAAATATTTTATGTCTTATCTTAAAACCCTAGAAATGGCACTGCCAACGGGTGACCCCAAAATTTCTGATAAATTGGTCTCCTTACATACATTGAACGCTACAATACTCAAATAATAGCTCAGACTCGACCCAAACTCTAGCATAGCCCAAAGGGAGCCAAGACCCCATTGTTAACTAAAGCAGCCGATAGGCATATCAATATCACCAAAATGAATACAAAGTTTTCGAGCCCAACAATAGTAACTCCACCCTTTAAGCAATAAGCTGTACCCCGTTCGGAGATTTGTGATCTAGGTGGCCCGCGGCCCCACTCTTAAGAACCCATAAACTTATATTTGTTAAACATAACAATAAACTATACCAAATCTCCCTAACCACCATAAACATATATTTATAAATATATTAAACGTAACAATAAGCTATCTAGACTAACTAACAATCCTAGGTCTATAAACATTTTAAACATAACGAGAACTGTCCCGACTCACTAACAACCGTAAGCATAAAAATAATAAACATTACAAAACACTGCCGCGTTTCTCTTAGATAGTTCGCGGCCCCACATTTAACCACCTTTTTGTTAATGCAGAAGAAACATAACCATAACTATCTATTATTTGCACCTCCAAGACAAAATGCACCGGAGTGCGAAACTTTCCACAAGGAGGAAATTTGAAACATTAACAAGAGAACCAGATGGGTTCCCCATTTAACTACCATAGTCATAAGGACGAGTGCCAATACCCCGCCGTCATGACTACTCGTTAAATAAATAAAGTATATATATATATATATATATATAATTACAAGAAGTCCGAAACGTTGAATTTTGAATACAAGAAAGATTTGAAGCCAAAGAGAATTTTGGTAAGACACGACGAGCCCACTTATGAAGTAAGACTCTTACCTCCTAAAAGCCCCGAGTATTATGCGTGCCAACTCATTGCACCTCAACACTTTTATACCCTGAAGTTATCATGTGCTCTCAGAGCAATGGGAATAGGGGGGGGGGGAGATATAGAACCAGCCAGAGAGTCCTGGAGCATAGGCCACATGCACAACATAGTCTATCGAAGGTTCCAGAATCTGCTCGTTAGAGGCGCTTGGTGATGTTCACTTGTTTTCTTGTCCAACGAAGGGGGAAGGGGGAGGCCTCTTCGCGCCACCAGTGGTGAGTCTCGAACACCGGCTCAGTTTAATATAGTGCGTGTTGTGGAGAGTGTCTCGTGATTTAAAATCCATTCCATGTGAGTCAACAGGGACAGCATAGGTGAGTGTTACAATCATCCCATGTTTTGTTGTAACAAGGTTACAATTTCATGGTATAATAGAGATTTTTTTATCAACGCGTTTTACTACCAATTAGCGTTATACACCTATGTAGTACTTAAACTAGTGTGTTGGGGTTAGGAAGGCCTTATTTATCGTTAATAGACCCTTATTTGTGTGTATAAAGAGTAGAAAACCATTTAGGAATAACTACTCCCACTGCACCGGATAGGGATCGAACCCTTATTTCCCTGTCTTCATTAGTCTAGTCACACACGAGAGAAGAGCGTTAGACCACGTGACCACCAAGGTGGGTCATAATGGAGGTAAAATATTTATTATATTTCAAAACCAATTACAATTATTTTGAGGTAAATTAGGCTGTTATTTAAAAATGTATAGAAATACCTAAAAACATTTCAGTTATGAAAGCAAGATCAGAATAATTTTCCTACACGATTAAAAATTCAAATCATCTCCAATAATCAGAAAATATATAAAATAATACTATTCTTGTAATTTTATATGCCACTCTCTGCAACCCATTCTGATATTACACATTTAATTAAACTAATTCGTTAGGAATGGGAGAGGTGGAATTCACTGAATATGTAACGGTGTTAATATTTGTTGAGTGTGGGAAACTATTGAGGAAAAGCCACCCACAGTAGTCCTTCTTCCTCACCGCAAGGAACCAAACTAAATTAATGTTAAATCCACGTGCCACAGATTCGTATATTTAATGATGGTCATAACAGTAGCTGGTTCATAGTTTAATCTCCTACCAGAAACCCTCTGGAGATTACATGATCAAAACGCTCAACTGGCCACTGTACTTGTAACTCAGGAGTCTTGCTAGAGCTATATGGAGGAATTTGTTTGGATATCCTAGTTTGAACAACCGTGGCAGGTGATTTAAAGGCATGAGACCAGAAAATCTTCTCTTGTCGAATTAAAAAAATTCCGTATTAAATATCAATGCATAACAACATATAAAAAAAACTCTAATTTAATATTAAAATCTTTTCTTCTACTTAAAATTCTTGTTCATTCTCCATTTAGGTTTGTACATGTCAGCGGGACCAGCATCCTCCTCCAGTTCTGTTTGCTCTCGCCTCTCTTAACTGTCGAATGTGTGGCGTCCCTTCTCTCTTAAGGATCTCCTCCACAAAATCTCTCCATCTCTTCCTCGGTCCTCCTTTAGGTCTCTTACCTCTAGGCTCCCACCTACAACACTGCACACTAACTTTTATACATTTCGAGATATTTTATTAAAAATAAATAAAACTATAAAAAATATATCACTTTATAAAATTATAATTTATAAGGCTATTTTTATTTGCTGAATCATTGGTCATTCTGTAGTATTTATCGATGTAATCCCAGCTCGGAGCGTCCCAATTCAACGCCTCCAAAAATGTGTCCCATTTCATTTCCTATTCCTACATTGAATTTTATTGATACCATTTTGCCGACTAGCTTGAAGGTTAGCTAACGTTAGGTTAGGTTAGTCTAGATTTAATTGGCTTAGGTTAGTTTAGGTTAGGTGTACAATAATGTGTTGATGAATGAATTATTGTAGACTATAGAACGTATGCTGTAATACTTCCCCTGTATTCCGTGTGACATCCTGTAACATACTCCCAATTTACGGTATTCTTGTTTCCTTTTTAAATTTTTTATTCAAATCGTCGTAGATAAGGATATATACACCTTTTGTAGTTTTTAGGATGCTAATAAATTGGTCCCCCATTCTTTAAAGAGATCACCACTAACTAGCAAATTATGATTGACAGGTGCCAACTGGGATAAGAAATGTTTACGTTTACATTCGTATTTTATTGCAATATTGTCAAATGTTTTGGTAGATGCCCAAATATAAAAAAAAGTTAAAACTCAGATATTATTTATCGAGGTGCTGAAGTGGGGCAAACCAAAGAGAGACTGAACCTATTTATTATCACATAGCGGGTAATGTAACTCATGATAATAGTACAATATAAATTATTATTGAATATTATAATAATCTAGATATTAATAAGCATATTAGGTCTCATTCTCCATCCATAAACTAAATGGATGCCATATTAACATTCACATCGTATTAGTTACAATGCAGAGAGTTATGAAGTCATAAATGTTTGTTCCAACAGAACATATTAATTAACTAGTAGTTTATCAAATAATGAAAGAATTTGTACTACAAACAACTGAATGGTTATTATTTAAATCACGGCATAGTTTATTGAATTCAATTTTATTCATTTAGCTTAATTATGTAAGCGTTACTTAATTTGAAAATGAAGCATACATATTTTGTATATCAAATATTAATTTGTATGTGTACGTTTTGGTTCCATTATGGTGTATTATCTAATCAGTGCGCTTAATGTTTATACAAATACATAAACCAGAGAAATAAGTACTATTGTATAATTTATACAAAATGTAAAAGGATTTTCGTGAACAAAGAACTATGGACCATTTAGGAATAAACCTTTCACTAGGCTCAACGAAGATTCCAACTCGATCTTACAGTCACTGGTAAGCCAGACAGACCATACAACACCTTTATCCGCGTACCCACTGGTGCAGGCTATATTTATCTTGATTTAGGAGGGGAAACAATATTTATTTTAGATCTAACAAAAAGATAGCAGAAGGATGAGTTTTTAAAAATGTTCTCTAGTATTTTGTCTAATAAAAATGTTCCAATAAATTGGCAAATATCTTTTAAAATCTTTTTTGTTTATTTAGTTATTTGTAAATATCACATCTGCTTCATTTATGTTTTATTAAAACCAATTTAAAATCTTGGTTCCCTTAAATTAACTGGCTCTCTTTATTTAATTTCTGAAATGCACTCGATATGTTAGTCCCACGAACTCACACTTTTCTAAGTTTCTTCTTTCCAAATCTAATTTTCTTGAGAACCTTTTCCCCTTCGTGTCAACAACAAAAAACCTTTCTGAGAGCACCTTTATTCTATTACAATCTTGAGTACATTCGAGTTGCAATGGAAGCATTGTTAAAAGTCTCCTCTCAAGTGACATCGTCATATCGAATAGCTCAGAGCATTAAGATGTCTTGTGAGCAAACCAAACATATGGAGAAAATGACGAGAATATAGAAGAAATATACTAAGATACAAAGCGAGTTAACTTGTAACCCTAGAGTACTTTTATGACAAAGATATAACTGTGTGTGTGTGAAAAATAATCCTTTTACATTTTTTATTTATTTTTTCCTCTATTATTTATCTCATTTTTAAGCTTGCGTATCCTCGTCACTTTCCGCTCTTAACTGGATGACACTTCTAATAATAATGAAGTGGTTGGTAGGAGGGCAAATATTTCAGATTAACGCAATACAGTTTCATGTATCGTTTAATGGTATAATAAGAGTAAGCCGTAGTAGCTTGATTCAGACTTCACGATTCTAGAACGTTGTATTGTTAGTTCTTTATGGTTATAAAACTCAATTATGATATACCCAGAATGAGAAGATAGGATTAAGGGTAACAATAATTTTTATTCACACAAATACCTAAAATAGAGAATATTTAAATTAAGATCATAGATACAACATAGAAATACTTAGAGCAATGGACAATAAACACAAATCTCAAAAATATACTTAATTTAAAGCAAAGCCGCAGCATGTCATACCCAAGCTAATGTAAGGCGTTAAGAGAAGAATTTTATAAAACATCAATATTGAACATGGTACAACGCCCTTAAACAGATAATCGATAAGCGCCTTTTTCTGATAATCGGATATGCAAGAAAATAGCACAATAGCACCTTAAACAGATAAGCATTAAGTGTTAGTTACTAACAATCAGATAAACAGGTCAATGGCACAAAGACCCCTTAAACCTAAAATCGTTAACAATTAGATATGAATGTTATGGCATAATGCCCCCTTTAAACTTAAAAGAGGAAAGAGCTAATTACTAACAATTAATCATACATGCCTTTGGTCTATGTCCCCTTAAACTTAAAAGAGGAAAGAGCTAATTACTAACAATTAATCATACATGCCTTTGGCCTATGTCCCCTTAAACTTAAAAGTGTAAAGCACAATTACTAACAATTAGATATTCATTTCAATGGCCTTATTCCTCCTTAATTTAAAAGCGTTAAGCACTAGTTAATAACAGTTAGATACGCACGTAAATGGCATAATGTCTCTTAAACTAAAAAGCGTTAAGTGCTTATTACTAACAATTAAATGTGCATGTCAATGGCACAATGCCCTCTTAAATTTAAAAGCGTTATGCACTAATCACTAAGACTCAGTTAAACATGTCCTTAAAATGAAAATGTTAACTGACAATAACCACCTAGCCGTCTAAAATATATTAGTGTCAAGAGCATACCAACGATGATTACCTATAGAGAGGCCCCCATCGTTTAAAACCTGCTAATATATATGGTTAGGCACTCACTATCTAACATAAAACAAGCCCATAAATGGTAATACATTCTCGAACAGGGTGCCTGGGACTAATGAAAACAAGAAAGGAAAGATGTGTAAGAGAGAGGAAAGAACGATTCACGTGATGTTTAACTTAGCACTAGTAGAACCAAAGCCCCACTAAATTACACTGCTACGTTTATCCACTATCATGCTGGTATGACTTTTGCACGTAAACACAATCACGCTGAGTGACCGATTTGAAGAGATGGTCTGTGGATCGCTAACCAGGTATACAACACATTCAGTTAAATGGTGAGTAGAACTGTAGCTTTTAGTCCTAAACACTCAAATTATAGGACTTTAGGACTTCGTTGTGATAGGACATTTAGTCGTTGATGATTCTAGGACCTGACTAAGCTAGGGTCGGATACTGCTAGGAGTTTGTTTGGATAAAACTTTAAGCAACTAAGGCTTCACGTTCCCAGTACCTTGAACTAATATTGCTTCATGAAAATGGTACTTCACCGAGATATTACTTCATGAGACTAGCACATCACTGTGATATTACTTAGTGGGATTGTCACTTCACCGTGATATTACTTCATGGAAATGGTACAACACCATGATAATATTTAATAAGTGTAGCACTTCAAAGTGATATCATTTCATAGGAATGGCACTAAACCGTGATATTATTTCATGGGATTGGCAGGACACAATGATATTATTTCATGGGACTGACATTTTACAGTGATATTAATTCATGGGACTGGCACTACACAATGGTATTACTTCGTGTGACTGGAATTTCACCATTGTATTACTTCATGGGACTAATACATCACCGTGATATTACTTCATTGTGTTATTTCTCGTTTGTAGCTTCGGGGGTAATTGGTTGATGTCGTGACGTAGTGTCATCTCTGGGCGACGTTATGTTTAGACACGTGGGGGTAGGGGTAGGAGAAATGTTGGCGAGAGTGACCCAGCCAATATAGTTATGGCGGGAAAGATGGATATCACGGCAACGTGAGTTGCAGTGAAAAAAGAGGAAGTCTAGGCAACGTGAGTCGCGGTGAGGAGGTAGGATGATGGTCCCGTCGACGTAATTTGTGGTGGGGAGGTAGGGTAATTGTCCCAGCAACGTGAGTTGCGGTGGGAGGTACGGAGTGCGAGGATATTAGACAATATTGCTCTTTTGTAACAATAGACAATTTATTAGCTCTTTTTAATATGTTGCACACCAGGGTGTTGTGGCCATCCTCCAACTGCCCTCTGAACCTTTCAACTGTTGCCCGACTCTAAATCTCTAAATTGATAGAAACGTCATTCTAGTTCGTAAAGAGAAAGGGCTGATTTATTGTTTGATTACCGATCCACTGTTGTGAATCTTAACCTCGTTAATGAATTTAGATACCGGATGAAATGAAACCACTGAAATGAGGTTGTAATATAATAACAGACATATTATTAAATACTGCATTTTGAGATGTAGTTTCGTGATTGTGAATATTTGCGAGTGGTCTCGGGTGTAGGCAGAATTTTCTTTTCCTGGGATGAGGAAGAAGTGAGTAAGGGTATGATTGATTTTGTAGGTGATTGTGCATGGTATGCCTGGGTTTTACGGTAAGGTGGGGGGTCGAGATGTAAAAATGGTTTGGTGTGATGTGAGGTGGGTTGAGGAGTTGTTCCCTCCCCCTGTATTAGTACCTGCAGAAAACTCGTGGCTTGTTGTGAATAACAGGTCTACCTACACAGAGGTTCCAGTGGGGACAAATTTTGCACTAAGATGAGTGCTTTATGAATTACGGGTTGGGTGGGTGTTGGGAGTTATGAAGAGGTTGTCAGACTGCTCCACTGTCTTACTGGCATAGTTGCTCATTTGATTATGTTTAATTATTTATATTTCTAACTAGGAATCCAGATACAGTGTTTTTTTCATCTAGGTATATCAAACAGGATTTTTATTTTACTTACCAGAATTAATTTATTTAATATTTATATATTTTTAAATAGGTTTTATTTATGTTAACTACTCTAGTCGCAACTAAGCCAGTCTAGATCAATTGCATTTTATGTGTTCTGTAAGGTCATTGCGTCCTAGTTCACAGAATATTTCATTAGTGTATGTATAGCTTTTTGAACGGCCCTCTAAGCGAGGAGCCACAGTGCCAAATACCATCCACTCTGCTTGGCCTTGTCCAGTGGGAGAAAATGATAGTTCTCATTGGCGCGTGAGAATGGGAGAGAACTATGCACCCAAAATATCATACAGGAAGAGGAGCTCTCGCAATCGCAGTCACAAATTAGCATACTCTGATGCACTCTGAATGGGAGTACTTGAGCTAATTCCAACACGTACTGACCAATTGGTCACACCATGTGGTTTCAGAATCTAAAACAAACGGATTGTCGCATTTCGCGAAGTTTCAGAAACAAAGACAAATATAGTATTAATATTGGTTGGGGAAAAATTATTTGGGAAACAGAATAAGGATTTTTAGAGCTACGTGCGGATACACTAATTTGTGGAGGGCTGGGTGAGAGCCTCATAATCCACTATTTGACATTTCTCGCTTATCCGAGCTGGGTTTTTGGACGTCGGTGGCATCCTCCAGGGTCGTTCACGTAATTTACAATTCCCTGGATAAGAGGATTGGTGGAATCAGGAAGTATGTGGTAGAAGGACTACGCCAGCTTACGGAAGTGATCCTTGATGGTAGTAATATTCAGGTCACGATGCAGAGACACATTCTGAACGTACCAATGTGCGCCCACAATGAGGAGCTCTCACACAATTCACATCACATTAGTATGCCCTGATGCACCGTGAAGGGGAGCACGAGAGCAAGTTATAACACGTACCGACATATTGGTAACACCATGTGGTTTCGAAATCTAGCAGACACGCTGTCACGTTTAACAAAGTTTCTGAAACAAAGAAACACATATTATTAATATTGGTGGAGGAAAACAAAAATTATGCTGGTAAACCAAATAAGGGTTATTAGAGTTACGTGCGAAGACACTACTCTATGGGGGGCTGAGTGAGAGCCTCTCAAACCACTGTTTGTCATCTCGCTTATCCAAGCAGGGCTTTGGGACGTCGATGGCAGCCCCCAGGGTCGATGACGTAATTTCCAAGCCCCTGGATAAGAGGATTGGTGGAACCGGGAAGTCTGTAGTAGAAATACTTCGCCAGATTTCAGAAGTGGTCCTTGATATTAGACTTTTCCAGGTTGCGGTGCATAATCTTATTCCGGACATACCAAGGTGCGTCCATAATGATCCTCAGACACACGCTTTGGAATGCCTGCATCTTACATATATACGTTTACGCCAGGTGGCCCCATGCAGGACACGCATAGTCAAGGATCGGTCTGATCAACTTCTTGTACAGTGTCAGACTGTTCCTTGTAGACAGGGTGCTATGCCTGTTAAGCAGTGGGCCTAGGATTCTCAACCTTTACCTTTCCTTGTAAAGTCTATCGTTACAGTGTAGTCACCAGGTATTTTTGGTATCCAGCGTAAGTCCCATGTACTTAATAGTGTTCGCCCATCTAATCTGTTCTCCAAACAGCTGGAGTGGGGTCGATCTGTGGAACTCTTTTACTATGTGAAGAGCACTGCTGTGATCTTCTCCACGTTAATACTTGTTCTCCAGGTGGTCAGTCACCCCCCACCCCAACTGTGTCATGTGCGTCTGAAGTCGCCTCTCCACCAGATGCCTTCACCACGACTCCTCTACTAGAGACGTGTCGTCCGCATACAGTGCCAGCTTGGTGTCTGAGGATTTAGGAATGTTGTTCACAATCAGAATAAAGAGAACTGAGCCCACGAAGTCCACTCCATCCCGGACGCTTCTTACTTGGGAAGTGGCGTTCCCAAAGGTAGTGGAGACAGTGATGAATAAGATTGTACCGTCTTAACAAGGGAGAAGGGTAGGTTCAAGAAGAGGAATTTGAATAAGATACCTGCGTGCCAAACAAGGTCGAAGGCCTTTGCCATGTCTAGGTTAAAAAAACAGCACCAGAGAGCCTATTGATGTTGAAGATCCTCACGACCTGCTCCACGAGTCGGAAAAGTTGGTGATACGTGGCGTGTATCACTAGAAATCCGAACGGCTCGTCCACCAAGATGCCAGCTTTGCTAACATTTCGGGTTAGTCTCGTCAGTAGAAGTCTCTCTAACAACTTGCCAAAACAGTCGAGCAAGCTGATTAGTCGGTAAGATGAAGCTAGTGCTGGGTTCTTAACAGGTTTTTGAAAGCAGAAAAAGTTGGCATACTTCAAGAGCCTGTGTAAGTGACTCAGGAGAAGGACGGTGTTGAATATTTCCAAAAGGAAGTTAATTTCCTCCAAGGGTAGCTTTATGAGTACCAAGTTATTGATATCGTTACGTCCCGGGCCTTTTTTCGTCTTATAGTGGCTTACTTCCGCGAAATTTCTTACGGCTCCGTGAGTTCAGGTTTATTCAATGGTCTATACGAGATCGCGCTGAAAACCTGAGCCACGTGCGCAATGAGTACCAGGTCATACGGGTCATCAGTCAGTACATATTGTGCTTCTAATTGCACAGCGAGAACATCAGCATTCTCCTGGTTGGAGTTGGCCACCCTGTTATGTCCTATAATAGGTGGCCTTGGTGTGGAGACCCACATCAAATTCCTTGTCATGTGCCACAGGGACCTGTCCTGTGACTTTCCTCGCAGAAACTGTTCCGCTATTCTTGAACCATCTCTCAAACCACATGGACTTTGATGCTCCAGTTAGCCTTATTAAACGGCTACCTCGAGATTTAGCAGGCCTTCCTAAGCCGATTATTCTCCTAGACGTGTCTGAGCATAAAATTGGGCTAAGAATCCTGTGGTAACCTCTTAAGACGGTGCCTTGGCGTCGAAGCTTCGAGAGACCCCTTTATGAAGGTAGTTATGAACTCCACACCATGATCAGTTTCTTCTGCTGTTAGAAATGTAGAGATGGGTCCTAACCTCTTTCTCAACAAATTCGTGAACGTGTTCATGTCAGAGAGCTTAAGGTTGGAATTTTCGGGGGTCTATGGAGGATAATTCGCGTCCCAGGTTCGTAACTCATTGCAGAGCACAAGTGGGCTTCTCTCAACAGCATTACGCTAACATGATTCATTTCCAAGACACTCTCGAGCTCAGCCTTGTTCCTCCCAATTCTGTGTTAGACTTCCAGAGTGAGACTGTGAGCTCCTTCAGCACTAGTGATACCCTATTTGGGTGTACTGCCATTATAGACCAAGTAGAGGATGATGTTCTTCATGACCAGGTTGACACGGTTACTCTTAGGGGATTCCTGGACCTTCTTCAAGAGACTCGATGAAAAGTCCCATGGATCCAGTCCCGGAGTGCCCTTGAGTAGCTAAATGTAATTTTAGAGCTTTGACTCTCACTCTCTAGAGTAGGTGTGGGGAGCGGGTTAGGTGTGTGGATTTCAGGGACGGAAGGGTTAAGAATAGGGTCTGTTAGGAAAATATTGAAAGGTTACGAAGAGGTGGGGGTAGTAGAGTAGGGTGCAGGGAAGGGGTGAATTTAGGTTTGGATTTGGAAGAGGAGAGTCTTGGGCCAGTCCTCGACTGAGAGGGAAGAACCAGATGCACAGGTCTGGTAAGGTGGCTTTAGAAGTTGTCTCGGCGTGAGGTGAATGGATTGGTCTCCCTGACATCACACTGGTGAAAGATTGTACCAGCGGCTTTGGTGTAGAGCTGTAGTAATGGTCACCTTCCGTACGGAAATGGCACCAGAAGGCTTCTGGCTTTCACTTAGACCATCAATCTTCCCTCCTTGACCCTTGGAGGCCCTCACAGTCCTTGCCACCAACAAGGACTTGTACGTGGGACAGCCCATCCTCACCGGGGAATGAGTTATTTAGCAGTCCAGACACTTCAGAGGAGATTGTTTCTCTTCCGGGCACCCGCCCCTCTTGTGTTCACCACCACATAAGCCATATCTAGGGTTAGTGTGGAAATTCCTTCACACATTTCCAAACCGGAAACAGTTCTTGCAATGAACCGGGTCACCGGTAGTCTTGTACGTCTTCACCTTGATGCCGAGCCCGTACAGGACCGATATGGAGTAAAATCTTGTGGTATGCTCTCTGGGAGTCAGAAATACAATGCAGTTCGGCAACCACTGACTTTCTCAGGTTCTCTGATCCCGTTTCCACTGGGAGAGTATCTGGGTGACGGTTTTAACGGAGAAATCCATCTTCACTAGCATTTATTGGATGTCCCCAGGGTATTTTCATGTCAGGAGTCCCTTAACCATGACCTTGACCAGTCGATCCCGTCTCAGCTCGGAGGACCAATGCTGGAACCCCAAGTTATGCAGTAACTTTTGGAGGACGTGGTTAGCTTCCTGGAGACGCACTCGATCCCCCGGCTACCTTATCACCTCCACAGGCTCTTGTACCTTGGATTGGATGGCCCGCGCCACTTTGCTTTGTGAGCAATCCCAGAAACACAAGCACCAGGCTATGGTGAGGTACGGCATGCAGTGTTACATTTAGGCTTTCACCACTTCCCACCTTTCCCAACGCTGGCGCTCCCTGGCCTGGGGCACCGTTGACTTAACTCTCATAACCAGAGCTACCACCTAAATGGTTAGGGTTACCCGCTGGTTTCTTCTTATTGTGGTCGCCCTTACCCCTTTGGCGGATTCTTACGTTCTAAAATCTCTCAGACTCATCATCGGACCACTGGCTCGACTCATCACTCATCAACGGGAGGTCTCGTCTTGAGGACGGTCCCTCCACGTCCACGAAATTGGATGATATATCGACATACGCGAAGTATGTGACCTGGTCCTCCAATTCTGAAGACAATTCAGCTGGGCATTTCTTACCTACCGAAACCACTTGGCAGGAAGTGTCGGAGCTGACTTAAGTTTTTGAGGCCCTCACGATCACGCTCACGTCAGTGCCGGTTTCTGCGGCCTTTACCAGTGAAGGACGGCTAGGCTCCCTCAGGTCAGGGCGTCCGTTGGTACCGTTAGATTTCCACAAATCATGTTGGCGAGAGCTTTCGCCATCCTTCCCGATCTGCGGGATGTCTTCCCTGAAATGTGCCTCCAGTTTTTTTATCCATCAGTGGCACGCAAATCTCCGTTAGTTGGATATAACCCGCTAGACTCGCCCACATCAGTATTGCTGCAAACTATTTGTAGGGGGCTGGCTCTGAACACTGAGCTGAGGACCAAGGATTTAATACCGGATGACCCGGTGGATCCATAAGTGGTACGCATACTTCCCGTAGTTGGAGAGACCCCGCTTACTTCAACCTTGCCATCTGCGCCCATCTCTCCGATAGTTGAGGTTGCCATATTGGACGCCGTGTTGGTTCTGTAAAGGGCAGGATTGTCAATCACCCCGAGAAGGGCAAGCGATTCCTGGTGGAAGCCATCAGTGACTGGCTCACCTCTTGTAGTTGGAGGGCCCCACTGGTTTCACTGGGTTGGCTTCTTGTTGCTTATAGAACCCACCTCTCCGGTAATTTGAGAGTTCACGCCAGGCCTGTTGGCCCTGGAAAGGGCCAATTCGTCGCCTAAAGGTGACTCGCACTAGCTTTTGCTATCAACACGTTCAACTCCAGACGTTGGAGTGGCCCCGATGGCTTCGACCACGCCTGCAGGCTTGTTGCCTCTTTGAGAGGGTAGTTGCCTCTTAAGCTTTGGCCTTCGTGCTTGTGGTGGACCACTTGCCACCCATTACGAGCTACTTCCTGGCCAGAGGAGCTTTCAGTCCCCGCGAATGGAAACCTTCTACTCCCCTTCCCAGACGGTTTGCATAAGCCTGTCATTGATGGCAGATCATCACCAACTTCTGCCTGATCGTGGCCAATCCCTTCCTGGGCCCGGGATTCTTCAATGTCTCATCGGCGGTTTTCTGCTAACCCCGACACCAACGCCTTTTCTCTTCTTCAGTGTGGGTTCCGTCCAGACTTAGAATAGCAGTCGCTCAAAATGCTCCAAAAGCCAAGCACACGTAAGAAGGGCAGGACAACTCATTGAATTCCAATCAGGTGTTTTCATTGGCACTGAGTACAGTGAGGAACTCGTTAAGGATGGCTTAGAGAACTTTAGGTGTGGGTCAAGCCTAAATATCAGCTATCTATAAAAAGTGACTGTTATGGCCCATGGACCTAGCGTATTAATATATTTAATTTGTTTAATAGAAAGAACAGAACTATATTATGATTCTGTTAGGATCAGATAATTTATTTACCAGTGGTCAGTATCTCACTGACTTGACGTATGAATATATTTAATTTGTTTGGTATCATTTCTATTACCTCATAATCAACAAAGATAACACTCTGTTAGTCAATTAATTTTGATACTCTTCTAACAAGTTAACTAACCTGTCAGGATTTGAGGTAGATATTATAACTTGGTGGATAAGTTAGACAGAAAATAGATAAAATAGTAAGAGAATAACCACTGTTCACGTGATTCAATAGATGCAATTTCTGAGGGTGAACACGCTCAGGCCCCCCAAACATATGTAAGTTATGTTTCAGCTTACAGGTTTTAATTTATTTATTTATATGATAAACAAGATAGGCCATATGATTAATCAATATATTTTATATCAGAACACTTCTCATGTGTTTTCTAAAACAAACATCCTTTTTTAGTCACAGTTCAATTTGTTCGATTAGTAAATTAAACTGACTGGGAATGCGTTTTATAAAACTTGTTGCTTACCTGCATTGATGATAGCATAGTCTAAGACGTCACTATTGTGTTATACTAGACTGCCGATACCAGGGTGGTCAGTGATTGCTTCCCGTTCTGGTGTACTGGGATTGATTTTCTCACACCATTCAAATGCGGATACACATTCTACCTTGTCTAATTATATCAAATGGAGAATCTGATCTACCAACAAAACCCTTTTTTGATTTTTGCCTAGATTACATATTTTCTCGCATCCTAATGGCTAGTAATACATTTTAATTTAGCTTCGATAATAAATTAGATGTAATGTACCCTTACTTGATCAATTGTGTCTTGATAATCTATTCGTACTGTCACAGCATAATAACTGTGACAGATATCGAGGTTCTAAAACCTGTGACCACTTCTTTATCTAATTCTGGTGGAGGAGGTGTGAATTGATTCCCTGCTGGTGGAACATTTTCTTAATTAATATATAGACGTTTAGCCAGACAGGGTGGTTGTACCTCGTCTGGCTATGTTGGGGGAGGTCGTGGTTTGAATCCTCTCTGAGGCGTACTGTCACCCTTGTGTTAGGCTCCTCTGCTGAGAATGAAGAGAGCATTGTTTGAACCCTGCTAGCAAGCAGCACTGAGGGTGATTTTTTCCACGCAATTGCGTGTGCACTTCCTCACCCGAGCAGCTAGTAAGACGCTATACTATGTATTGCTCTCAGACATCAACATTTATCGTCTGCAGATCACTGATCACATGACTTGAAGTATGAGTCCTTTACCTGAAGCCGGTATCTTACTGACTTGACGCATTAATATATTTGATTTGTTTGGTATAAAGAACAAATACAAACTTATTTTGCACTCAACATTGAGAACATGGAACAGAGCTATAGTATGATTCTGGTAGGAAGAGCTATTTAAAAATACAAACTTTATGTTCAGATCACGGACTTGACGTATGGATATATTTAAGTTGTTGGTAGAAAGAACAGAACTATAGTATGCTTCTGATAGGAAGAGCAGACAACATTGATCATCTTCAGACTACACGAGTCTTTACCGGTTGTCAGTATCCCGCTGTCTTGACGTATGAATATTATATTTAATTTGTTTGGTATCATTTCTATCTCATCCTAATCAGCAAATATAACACTTTATTAGTTAATTTATTTTGATACTATTCCAAGATCACATGAGTCCTTTACTGACAGCCGGTATCTCATCGAATTGACGTATGAATATCATTAATTTGTTTGGTAGTAAGAGCAACTACAAACTTATATTGTTTGCAATCACTGAACAGCACTATAGCATGATTCTGGCAGGAATAGCAGTTTAAAATACAAACTGTATTGGCAAATTACGGACTTGCCGTATGAATATATTAAAGTTGTTTGGTAAGAAGAACAGCTTAGAATCGTTGGGAGGAACGGTTTAGAATATTAACATATATTTGCTGTCAAGTGTACTGGAACATTTCTACCTTACTCGTGGTACATGTTGGTATTGTTAGTATGGCGGATACCTATACAACCAATTTTTACGGAGAAGGAATGGCAGTCCCTACATCACTGTGAGGTTTAGTGACTGAATGTATAAGTCGTCACTCTCATGTTTGACTCGCCTTTTGAGAACGTGGAGAGCGTAGTTTGAACCACCGATGTGTGCACTGAGGGGGATTTTTTCCATGCAATTGCATATGCATTTCCTCACCCCTTTCATATTAGCGTATAACCCAAGAAGAATTGCTATGTTTGGCCCCCAGACATCAACATTGATCATCTGCAGATTACTCGAGTCCCTTACCAGTGGTCAGTACCTCACTTACTTGACGTATAAACATATTTAATTTGTTTGGTAGAAAGAACAAATTCAAATTTATATTTATTTTTGCAAAGAACATTGCCATAGGAAGAACAGTTTAAAAATACAAACTTTCTACGTCGTATCTATCAGATCACAGACTTTCCCTATGAATATTCACACATGACTGTTGAAATAATTGTACTTTTCGATCAAAACCCTACTATAGGATTCCTTTACCGTAGATAAGATCACTTCGTTAATGAGTGTTGGGAAACACTTAGCGCAGCACACTTGGCGTAATAATTAGGGAGCTGAACAGCATTTTCCTGATTGAACATGTTCAGGATTGTCATCAACGAGTAATGACTGCCCTGGGGCACCCGGATGTGGAAAGGGGGTCGTAGAAAATCATTGTGAGACATTGTCAATAGCTCAAACTTTATGTTAGGTAATCACCGAGATATGATATTCCCCCTTTCCTCATGGGCCGGCACGTCGCGGGAAAAATGCCTGACGCCATGGACCACACGTTCCCCCACCAATAAATAAAAACTACCCGGACAGACGGAGTGCACACCTTGGGGCACAGTAGGCCGGACGCCCAAGTCCGCTACTCAGTCTGTGAATACCGGGGGGCGAGTTACAAACACTGTTTGTTTAATTATGGTCTAGGGTTTAAACCCCCATGCAGGCACGTCACGGAATGAGTGCCCAAGACTGCACGTTCTTCTACCCAAAACCTTTGGGGCACACACTAAATCATAAACCCAAGAGCCACTGTGGTGGCCTATGTCGAGGGGCATGATCTCGGGGGGAGGGTGGGGGAATACACCGGATGTGGAAGGAAGGTTAATTGACATCACAATACACACTCTCGCTCACGGAAAATAACCTTGGGGGAGGGGGATATGGGTGGGGGAATTAACCGGAAGGGAAAAGCAGGTCAAAATTGGAGGGGGAAATCACAGCGCTGTCATGAGCGAAGTAGGCCAATTATAACGGTACTAAAACAGGATATGAATTTTTAAACTCGTCATAGGAAGTGGGGTTCTCATAGGTCCTACACACTACTTACTGCATAATTTATTCTTGAGAATTTTAGTTCAATTAGGGATTTTTTTTAACCAAAAACTAACACAATTGCACAAGAAAATCGCTTCAAATATGGAAACTGCTCTGGTTGCAGAGCTTTAAAAGTTGAGTTGGATTTCTTTCTTAATTATTGTGTTTCATTATGTTATCTGATTCGAAATAAATTAATTCCATTTGAAAGTGACCTGATAATATTTCAATATTGCAGTCAAATTGATTTTAAACAACTCCACAATTAAATCTTCAAGTGTCGCCTAATATATAACTAAATTAGTTTTGTTGAAACTATTTACTGCTCTTATTTGGATGTCCACGTTAAGAGCATTGCCAGACGATCTCAAATATGTCATGACTTCATTCACTAAACCTTTCTTTAACACCAATTTTACAGAATCTTCAAGTGACATTAAGAAACATGTAATATTTGGGTCCGTAATAGTTAGCGGTATTACCTCTTTTATTGAATTAGCAAAAAAATTTAATACTAAACCACGAGTTGTCAATAGATTACCATAATTGGTTGCACAAATTTGGCTTCATCTTCTGATCTCATATGACCTTAAGCAATCATAAACATCTTATTTCATCTGTTTCTCCATCAAGATCATAAAATCATCCCCAATTTTATTTTTAAGTCAGACAAGAATACTGATGAAAATAAAGAAACAAATTCTTATTCACATTATTAGTGAAATTTTTCACAACATTCGAAATGAACCAAGTTATGAATGTTCATTTGTTCTTCAATTGGCATCATTTTTCCATTGATATACGCGAGTAGATCGCAAATCAAGTTGGTTACAAATTGCAACTTTAGATTCAAGTGATTCATATAGCCAGACACTTATGAAAATAATTTAACTTTCCAAAACCAGTCAGTGTTTGATAAAATTAATTGAAGTGGATTCTTATTTATGGAAAATTAATCAATTTATAATATATATATATATATATATATATATATTCAATACAATTACACATTTTTTAAATTTATGTAGCAGCTCTTTTGAGTTTCTTTTTATTGTTCTCTTGCAGAAGTCTTGTAGCTAAGTAAGAAAAGTCATAAGGCGTTCTGTTGTTGGTAATAGCGAGTAGCCCCAGCTTTCTCTTTTTCTTGTACATCGTGGTTTTAGGTCTTTAATTATATAGAGCCTTCCTCTGAAAATAAGAGTTTGCAACCATTCCGATAAGATTCTGTCTTGGTGTCATGTGAGGAAACACGCGTACGGACAGGTACAAGACATGCCAAATATACTGCGTAGGTTAATAAATAATTAAAAGAACTGTGAATATGTTTTTTTAATAAAAACTTGCATCAGATATGATCGTGTGGTGATCCGGAGGTGGCCCTTGGGCCACAGTTTGGAAACCCCTGTAAAATAAATTAGCACTTCATCGTGATACTATTTCATGGTAAATGATATTCACAGTGTTAAGAGTTAATTGCATTGGAACTGGTACCTCTCCATAATACTGCTTAATGGGACTAGGAATTCATAGTTTTATTAGTTAATGGTACTGGTATTTCACCGCGATATTACTTCATAAGAATGTCACTTCACCATAATAAACATTAGTGGATGCAATTCACCATGAAATTATTTCATGGGACTAGGAATTCGTAGTTTTACTAGTTCATGGTACTTGCACTTCACCCTGATGATATTTCATAGGATTTACACTTCACCATAATACACATTAATTGGATTTGCACCTCACCGTGATACTATTTCATATGACTGTCACCTCACCATGATACTATATTACTAAAACTTGAAATCGTTGAAATGCGGAATACTGTCTTTGTTTCACCTTGAAAATGCATTTTGTTTACTGAAAAACGTAAATAATACAAGTAATTTACGCACAAATATAAGAGAATGATTGCTCTTAGTTTATAAATCATCCACCTCAAACGACTTAAACACACCAAACTAACGAATACATTGCACCGAGTCAATTGAACGAAAAAGCTTAACTTGATTGCAGAAGTGAATGCAAGGCCATGGAAATCTGACTAAATAGGTAGGAGTGGTTAATGCCTTGAATATATGAGTTAAGGTTATGATATTTAATTTTTTTTAAAGATCAGATCATCCAAAATCAGACCATCGAACGTAGGGAACTTTTGTACTATATATTCTTTCTTGGAGGATAAAGTAAAACTGACTGGCTAGGATGACAAAGCAATTGGTAGGAAGTTAATCCCTTGAAGATTGCTATTAGAAGAAGGGGAACTCTCTTTATGACTCTGGATGAGGACTGACTATATGATTTAAGTGTGCTTGAGAACGGGGATTATGTAAGGTAATATAGGTTCTATCAGGCCTCGTTGATACTGGCATGTGACAAGTATTTGTAACGTAGACGTAGACTAAATTAGCAGTATATGGAGAAGTTTAGTTCTGCTGTACCGAGTTCAACACTGTTCTATGAATTCCATACAACCACGCTCAATGTCAGTATCGTATTTGTTACTATACACTCATTGCCATTATGACAGACGTTGAATGGGGGATAGTGGTTACAATAATACACAAAAAGCTACTATCCATTTTTTATCAATCAAAGATAGTCATAGAGCCACGTGCTCATATACTTTTGATATAATACACTTACATCACTTCTGTTTAATACAAATTAGTTATTATGAATATTATATTTATACTGGGGGTCATGCCTTCTAGATACCTGATATATTTAACATAAAATATATTACAAGTAGTTTTTTGGTAAAATTTCAATCTACTCCAACTCACAAAGGTAAGAAACTAGAAAAGGCGTGGAAAGTTGTTCAAGGGGAAGATATTTTCCTCTAAAGTCTTTCGTTAAAGTCCATTTCTTAAAAAAAAAAATTGCTTGAAAGGGCATCGTATTGTTGGTCCACAGAGATTGGTGAGGTTCTCATCTCGTCTCCTGTGGGTGCGTCCTATGTTGAGACTGAATGTTCCTCGGTGTTTGGACGTGATGACATCTTTATCTTGATGGCAGTTGAAAGACCTGACGTGGGAACAACGTCCGTCGAGGTGGGGCGTTTAAAATATTAGATGTCAAAAGTAATATGACCATGTCCTGAAGATTCATTAAACACACCCAATTCATGATGACCTCATTTGGCATCTATTAGGTGTGTTATCTATGCTCACTTGAGAGCCAGTTACTGCCCACAGATAATAGGATCCTCTCTGACCAACAAAGTGCATAACAATCCACTTTCTACTTCCCAGACCACCATTTATAAGTACATTTTCTTTTTTCTCTGAAGTTATTGGTAATTATAAAAATAGTTTCTACATAAAAAAAATTTATTTTTAAAAGTTCTACAACTTTGAAATCTTGAAATATTTCGTATCTCAAAGAGTTACGAAGATATTATCAAAATTGAAGATATACATTTGTGTAAAGTACCCTTTAAGTAATTTAAAATTGAGATGCACCATTTTTTATGTAATTTAAAAAAATTTTAACTACCAATTTTAATCCGAATCATTTAAGCCAATTTCAAGAAAATATATGTAGTCATCGTTTAACCCTTAGGTAAACTACACTAATTTTAGGACAGGGTTAGTCATTCAAAAATTACAAACATCTCTCTGGGTAACCTTTGAAAACCATAGATACCAGGCTTTAACCCAATCAGTAAAAAGGTTTTTGACCTAGGCCGAGAGACAAATACACAGAGAGACAGACAGATGGTATTGACAAGGATACTCTTTGAGACCAGGTGATTATGAAACGTTGACATCCCTCAAAATAGCAAATACAATTTTGCTGATGATCACCATAGTTCCTTTCTCCAATGGTTTAATATAAATTAGGAGCATAACAAATTAAAAAAGTACATATTTTAAAATAAAGAATGGTTAATCTAATCCCTATCTCATCGCTGCCATATGTATAATGTAGTTTAAAAATTGCTACTTTTTCTGGTTAGAACATAATCTTGTATATAATAAAAATCCTCGTCGATACAACTTGGTGGTCAAATGGTCTAAGGGACAGGTCTATAAAGCTTATTCGAATGACATTCTTTCACTCTATGCACGATAACCTATATCTATTAATTCACCGCTGTCATCCGAATGAGCTTTATAGTTTCGACCCAAAGACGTTACGCTGGCAGTAAACTGGCTGTCATTTACGTGAAAATAAGTATTTGAATCCTGGGCGAGTGTACTAAGGGTCTTTTCCCTAAGTATTTGTACAATTACTCTTCAGGCACATTCTTGTATGTTTCCTCTAAATTAAACTTTCCTCATCCCTAACCCTTTAGCGTAGCTATTTCATATGTATAATAACTTAAACAAGTAGGTCAAATACTAGTCGGTTAAAAAGATAGATATGTCCACGCAATTTTATAACCAGTGTAATATTCTAATAGTATGCTTTTCCTTCTTATTTAATCAGTTCAAAAATAATATTTAATAAAAAATAAATATGATATGCAGCACCTTCGCATTTAATTGGTCATATCTTGAGAATGTTATAGGGATATTATTGCCTCTTGCTCTCATGTGTCTCAATTGAAGGCGTCCGTCACTCATTCCTCGTGGTTTAATATAGTTGTCTGGGCTACTACCCAACTAACGATGCATTACATGTGAAATGAATATCAATTAAGAATGAAATGTAAAGGGGTGGGAAACCACTGACCGACTGTGGGGCTTGAACTTGAGATGCAATGTTAACGTAGCTGGTATCCTGTGTTACGGATTTCTGCAGTGTATCCACCTACATATTACATGAGAGAGGTGTTCTGTCCTACTATTACGTATTTAATTGTATCCCTCCAAAGTTCATTGAAGGCGTCATGGAACTCTCAATTAAAACATATATATATATATATATAATATAATATAATATAATTGAGAGTTATAGTATATATATACTATACTATAATTGAGAGTTATAGTATATATACTATAACTATAATTGAGAGTTATAGTATATATATACTATACTATATTTGAGAGCCATCAATGAAATTTGGAGGGATACAATTAAATACATAAGAGTAGTACAGAACACATCTAGCATGGAATATGTAGGTATATATATATATATAAATTTTGTCCTGCTTCTTTACCCCTCAGGGCCATTCGTATTTTAACGACGCTAATGGGATAGGGATTAGAAAGGTATGCTTGATAGAAAATGTACCAATATTTGCGTTTGAAGGGAAAGTGAAATACCTTTAAGGAGAAACCACTCTCGGTTCACCAATATAGAATTAAAACCTCAAAACACTCGCTCACCAGCAAACATGCTTATACAGGATAGATGTTTGGTTCGAGGTTCTACAATTTGGCTCTTAAATTATATATCGTAGGTATATTAGACACTGCTAGGAATATTAAACATAAATACCCTAAAATAAAATAAATAATTTAATTATCTAAGGCAATAATGGAACCAAAGTGTAAGGTAATTGTTATTTCGTCTCTGTAACTCAGTGGCCGAGAACCCAACTATAGAATCGAATAGCTACATAAGTTTAAATATTTGTCATCCATGATATCGCCTTGATTTCTTCTTTGAAACTTAAGTATGTTCCTTATACCTTTGTTTCACGGTGTCGGCCATATGTTTCTTTACCTCTTCAATATCCCCAGAAACCTCTAATTATTATCACTCTCTTTATGGCTTATTCCGTTCAGATCTTCTCAGCCTTGTAAAATCCTTCGCTTTCTTCGTGCTCACTTTCTTGTTTCAACATTCTCTTTATGTTCTTCCTAATACTCATTTACTTCTTCCTTGCTCGCGCTTCTGTAATTATCTTTATCTCATTTCTATTACCTCGTTTTACTTTTATCCCTCTCCTTACCCCCTTCAACCCTCTTCCCCAACGTAAGTATGTATATACTAGCTGCTTTACCATTTTCACTTTCACATTGCAGACGTTCTAAATGTAAATCAGCGAAACGTCATTCATACAAGAAATATAATAAAGTTTATGTAAGTTTTTTAAACCTTAAGTTTATCTTTCTTAATGTTTTTAATTGGAGAAATATGACTAAACGATGAGTTAAAGTGTACAGGGAGCTTCAGATGAAGCGTAGGGAGCAAAACTTGTTTGAATAATGTTCAGCGGAATATTAACATTTTGATATTTTAGAAGATTCTTTAATTTTTGTCATTTGATTAGAACGTGTTTTATTCAATGTTTTAAAAATAAGTAATTATTATTGCCACTAGTTATTGAGAGTTTTCATCTCCATCCATAATGTGTTTGAAATATTAGTAAAATTACACTTTATTTGAGGGGTTTAAATTGTATTGATATATTACACAAGGTTTTAAAATGGCTTTAAAATATTAGGAAGATAATTCTGTTGAAAAAAAGTAAACAACCCTTTAACTTATTTTGCTAAATCTTTAAAAACTTTTGAAAATATATTTTTTGTTCTTATAAATATATAAAGATTATACAAAATAATGTGTGATCGTAAATAGAGGAAAAATTCTTTAGGAAACATATATATAACTAACTTACGTATAATATAAAAACTTTCTTATTAATATTACTTTTTTTTACCAGCTCCTTCGTGAAGCTTCTCTCATGCTAGTGTCGATTTTAAAAACAAGTTCATTAAAACAATAACGTTCTAATTACAGAGATTTTAATATCCCTTTAAGAGAATAAATCCCGCAACTTATTACATAAGTATTAGCACGATGAAAGCTTTATATTTGATAAAAGATCCATTTAAAAAACACTCTATAATGTAAATATTTCTGTTCTTAGCTTATACATACAGAATATTTGTAGTAATCGAAGTAAATAAACTAACAAAATTTAACGCATGACCTTTTGGTAAATTACGTTAGTGGTTCTATCATCAAAAGTGAGCATTTACAGGTTTCTGCAAGAACTATCTCGGGAAACATTACGTAAAAAACACTTGCCGGAGATCAATGCCTGCTAACCACTGTGTTTATCCTTTGTGTGTTGCAGGTCGACACTTCGCAAACCTTGATAGGATATGATATGCATTTAAGCTGAAAGGGCAGGTTTAACAGAATCATGGGTATTATTGGTATCGTGAGCCATTTCCCATAGTGCAACCTGTAATGACAGTCGTCTATATGATCAAGTTTTGTAGACTGTTTATTCGTAATTGGGACTCTTTGTACAGTTTAGAGGGGTCCAAATGATGCAACAAAGTGATGGCTGTTCAAATGTTAATTGAAGAGAGTGGATGGGTAAACCAAATGGATAAAGGGAACTAAAAAACTAGCCAAGGTAGTGTCTTTGGACATGTATGTGCAGTATGGTACATCTAACTTGATTACAATACAGCCTTTAATTTTACTAGCCAATTCATTTTTGGAGTTTACTCCTAGAACCACTCAAGAATTCTGTTTTGTAAAAGAAGTATAATATGGGGATAAATGAAATTGACTAATTCCTGTTGTACCACCCCCTTCTCCTCTACTGGACAAGGGCAGGTGAACACGTACAATAAGGTAAAGAGGGCAAGAAAACAACAGGAAAT